>VWZN01007603.1:277211-361732 GCA_013396955.1 Regulus satrapa
AAAATTTCTGGCTACTCAATGTCCTTGAAGAAAACTCATGAGAGATCCAGAGATTCATTGTGTCTGGATGTTACAGCCTAATATCATAACACTGTCTTCAGGATCAGTGTGTTCAGGTCACTGCTATGGTATGCCACCAGCGTGTCACAGCTGTTGTACCGTGGCAGCATTCTGGTTTCAAGGTACAACGGTGCTCATTGCACTAGAAATACAGATTAATAATTTCAGTAAGAAGCAAGTAGTTACGAGCAGGTAATATTATGTCAGGCTCAAAAGCACTTGAGAATTACTTCAATAGCTTCATGATATCAAGGCCATTGGGAAATATTGCAGTCTTCTCATCAGACACTGTGTGTAAAAAAACTCCTTGCATCTCCTAGCTCAATAATTTATGGCGCAGGGGTTTTTTTATTATAGCACTGGCATTCCTTGGTCTTATCCAGATACATAGGCTATTTCGAAGAAGCCTGTGAAACGTAGCTAAGAAAAACAAGTTCATTGCCAACAAATATAACTTTTCTGAAGGTGTAAGAGTCTACATCTACAGTGGAAAGTAGCAGGGTCGGCAAATCCCATAAAATTGAAAACTACATCAGAGGTTTACCTAACCTGTATTGATGTCAGGTTCTCAAGAAAAATGCTGAAGTAGGAAGTGCACAATACCAGTTGGCTCTGGATTGGATATGAAAAGAGTAAAAGGAAATATCATTTAGCCAGCAGCTGGTCTGAGAAGGATCACCCTTTTTGAAATTACTTCTCTCCTTTCCCCATTACATCATCCCCTATTGCCATCTGGACCTTCAGACCTGTGGACAGCTCCTGAGCATCTCCGGCATGCTGATGTATCTCAGAAGGGTGATGTATACAGCTATGGGATCATTGCCCAAGAAATCATCCTACGCAGAGAGACCTTCTACACTGGAGACTGCTGGGACAACAGAGGTAATTCCACAGGTTTCTCCCCTATTGCAGCCTTCTGGGATGATTGTAGCTGTAATTAGCCTATTCCCCATGTTTTTTGAAAGGCACTGTCTCTGATAGCTGCTTGAACAGCTGCTCCTTTCTCTGTGTGGTGAATGAAAAGCCTGTTTGAAGGATCTCACTATGGGGGCAAGTGTCCCTACTTCTTCTGTAAATAAAGTTTGCATTGAGTTTTCCTGCCCCTTCTGCTCCCTTCTCACCTGGAGCACAGCATTACAGAGGTTAATGTTATACAATGCTGTCCATACTTACTGTAAAATTTAAAGGCCTCAAAGGTTTTTCTGTTTTGACTTGAAAACAACATGTAATATGCCATTTATTTTAGGCAGCATAAATCAGCATTGTCAACACAGAACAACAAAAACTCAGCTGCATGACACAAGAACAGTTGGCATTTAAAAACTGGCAATTCAGACTTCATTCAAGCTGGTTATAATTAACTTTAGCAATTTAATTTCTGTCAGAAAAATAATCTCTTCCTGTAGTGCATCTATTAAGCCCTGTATTGTGCATTTTGTGACATTGTTTTTGAGTAGCTGTTGTGCTTTTAAGCCCAGCTGGGAATTAAGCACCATGCAGCTGCTTGCTCAACACTCCCTCTCTACCATCCTTACCCCTTGAGGAATGAGGAGGAGAATCAAAGTAAACTTATAGGTTGCAATAAGAACAGTTAAATAATTGAAAATAAAGTAAAACACAATCTTAATGATAAATTATAATAATAATGATAATTAAAAGGGAGGAACAAGGGAAGAACAGTGAAATTGTTCAGTACCTGCTGACTGACACCAGATTCCTCTTCCTGAATGGAGATAATCCTCCCTTCCAGGTAACTTCCCCCAGTTTATATGCTAGACATGATATTCTTTGGTGTGGAATATCCCTTTGGTCAGTCTAGGTCACCTGTCCCAGCTATGCTGTCTCCCAGTTTCTTTTGTGTACTCCCTCACTGGCAGAGGACCTGAGCCAAGTTTTTAAAAAAGTCCTTGATTTAGGACAAACGCAGCTTAGCAAAAAACCAAAACACCAGTGTGTTATCAATACCATTCTTATTCCAAGTTCAAAACAAAACACGCTAACAGTTTCTGAGAAGAAATTAACTACCCTGGCTAAAACTGGGCCAGTCAATCCCAATTCCCAGAATCCAGGCATTATTATATACTAGAACTGACAAAGAGACGTGTGGGTTTGGGATTTTCCTCGTGACTAACAACAGTTACTAACAACAAAGTTAGACACTGCCTTTACCTCTGAGTCATTCTGTTAGTTCTGCCTCCCTCACATTTGTTAAAACATCTAGAGCAGCATCTCGACAGCCTAATAGCTCTTCTACTGAGTCACATTTGAGAATAATTTCTGGGGCATGTTCATCATCCCACATTACCACAAATATGTGTTCACATTTGGGGAAACACAGGTTTTGACATCACGAACTCTATACTAAAAATGTAGATCTAAATGAGATTCGAAATGGCTGTTCCCCCAACCAAACTCTTCAGGATTCCATGCCTAGTAAAAGTAGAGAAAACAAAACATTTCCATTCCTTTTTCTTGGGAAGAGGCAGGTACAATCCTTATGAATGCAAGAACTTTACAAATATTGCCAACATGGAGAAAGGAAAGTGCAATGGCCTACCTTGCTTGATTTGACTTGTAATGCAAATCCATAGAAAACGACATCATTTTAACTTGAGCAGTTGCAGTCTTTCTGTGTTGTGTTAGTGATTATTAAGTTAGCCTCAGACATAGTCTTTCTTGGCTTTTCTGAGATGTGGTGGCATGCTCACTGCTCTGTTTTATCTTGGATGTCATAGTCAGAACCTGGTTCCTTGTTTTATCTTTGACTTCTATCTTAACACTGTATTCTGTCTTTTTGGAAAGACTGTCCCTTTCAAACAGCATGAGGTTAATCCATGCAATTTAAAGAATCTGTAGCACCTAAGTACCTAACAATACCTAAGTGATGTTGCTGGAGATGGTGACATATTAGCATGTGAGGTAGGATAACAATAAATTTACTCGGTGTGAAATCCGTTTGGTAAGTGTGGGTCCACTGTAACTTAAAAAAATAATCTTCTTTGTAAATTTCAGTTGAAATTTTACATTTTCCATTCAGTGAGGAGATTGTTTTCTCCACAAAACTTTTCTTCCATAAAAGCATTATTAGATGTCCAAGATACATATTGCTGGTCTAATGGCTTCTGGTATTATTCTTGACTTTTGTTTATGCAAGTTGAGTAAAATGTGTTCATCGGTTCATCAAGTTCCATATAACAGAAAGGAATTAGTTTTATTAGATATTGCTGAAGTGGCTCCTCCTTTAAATGCCTGATTCATTCATTAGCCAAGATGAGCAAGACAGTGAACCATACTTATTCAAACATTTCTGCATTTTGTGACATCATCTAACTTCGGGAGACAGTAGCTCAAACTTGTGGTGACCATTAATTTACAAATATCCAAGATAAAAAGAGGGGAAAAAGTACCAAATTAGAGTCACTGGTAATGGTCAAAGAAATGTCTCTGTTGTATGTTAAATTTATTTGGTTTTTAAGTCACAAGAGAAACTCTTTCAATGGCTAGGCTATCAGAAGTTAGTCTCTGCAGATTAGAAGACATGATACTGATATTTCAGGACAACTGATAAAACTGCTTCTCCAGGCTTAAATGACAGCAGCAAGGACTCTGTTTAGACTTTAAAAGACTTACTTAAAAAACCCCATACCTGAGCTCCATCCATCAGCTTATAAAAAATAAGCTCTACTTTCAGTTACTCAGTGAACCAACTTTCTCAGCATAAAAATACGTATCAATCAACTTAATGTACAATAATGTTGCTGCTAATGAGAGAGAAGCCCCATGACAGGCATAGAGAGCTGGATTTCTAATGTGTAGAAGTAAGTAGGTCATAGTCCTCTTCACTGACATCTCTGCAAGAAGCTGTTCCCTGTCTGGTTACTCCACTCTTATGCAGAAACACCTCATTCACTGCTCAACACTGAAATCTTGCCACATACCAACGCTCAATTCAATCTGCATCCTTGTTCCACTACTTTCTGCCACTGACTAATTGCAGTGTTGCTAATGGGTGCTATTACTTACTCTCTCACGTGTGTGTCCAAGCATGGAAATCCAGCACATTCCTCCTGCATACATGAGCCCTACATAGACTTTCCTGTCTCTTAGCCCAGAGACTTCTCAGCAGTTTCTCCACTCCGTAGCATTTGGGAGACTCAAGTTTCCTGCTCATTCTCCAGTCTGTAATTTCTGTACCAAAAAGTTGGAAGCTGCTGTATCATTTTGGGGTGATCATGCACATTGGGCATGTTTGGGCATCTGTAGCTGCCCTAGACCAGTGCAATTACAAACCTTCCTCATGTCATTATATGCTTCCTTCAGTAAAATTGTATACCAAATATAATCAGACATTATTAATAAATAATCAGTTCTGATTCACAGATCCCTTTCAATTTCCCTTTAATCCAGAGGTAAAAAAACTGCTTCTCATTTTTAAACATCTGCCTTCCCCTGGAATTCTTGAAGTCTGCAGGAGAAAGACAAGGGAAGATGTTTTTGCTTTAGCTCTCTCTTTCTGTGTTTAAACTGAGTTGTGCAAATGCAGCCTGATTTTGATGTGTTCAAAGTCCAAACAACTTTCATAGAATGGGTTTAATGACTAGGAGTACAAATGAATTAACAAATGTAATGCCTTTAACCCATTTATATTAAAAGCTTAGTCTTAAGGAAATTAAGCATATGTGGGGTGATTTGGACTGCTCTAATGAGCGGCGTATGTCTCCACACTTTTGATCAAGTTGCAATGGGCTTTTCACATTGTTTTTTACTATAATTATACTTCATGCTGAGAGGCACACTAATAATGCCCAACATTCTTTTGGGAAAATGCCACAACCATGTCTATCGTGACTAACAGATACTCCTGTACATTTCTATTCATTTTGCTTTCAGGGGCCTTCAAGCCAACATGTTTTGCTCTTGTGCCATGTATTTAGAAAAGCTCCAAAGTTGAAATTCACATCAAAATGAGGGAACTGTTGTCAAGACTTCTGTGTTGTACAGTACTTTATAATATCATAGGCTTCTATACACAATAAATGTCCTTATGCATTTTTGTTTAAAACTTTGATCTTTTTTGTGTACTAGAGAAACTTTACAGAGTGGAGAGAGGCAAAGGAGCAAAGCCTTTTCGACCAGACCTGACTTTGGAAACAGTGGGAGAAAGACAGGCAGAAGTAAGCTAATAATTAACATTTTCTGGGTGAAGGGTGGAAATCCTGGCCAAACTAAAGCCTGTGATCATGAGAAGCTGAATGCTATGCATTTTATGCCAGATGCCCTAATTTGTGGGAAGAAATTGCATTCTATAGTTGTTACCAAAAATGTGAAATACAACTCATGGAAATTATTTCACTAGAAAGAAAAAGACACTTATATGGTGCCACTCTTCTGACCTATTTTAGATATCCTTGAGATGGGATGAACTACATCTCAAGTACACCTTGCTCCACTGATATAGCCCCTATGGCTTCTTTCTTGGGTGAAAATGTCTGTACTGTAAATATTCACATATTCAGCAATCAACCCCATTCTTTCTGGCTGAATCACCAGTTTCAGAAAAATTCCAAACATGGGATATTGGAAACAAAATTATCACAGCATTTACCACCATGTCAGTAACTGTGTCTGACACCAGTCTGCAAGACTGGATCCATTTACTTGCCTTTCATTTGTGTATTACAAATTCAAGTTAAGATCAAGTCACTAATCATCACAGAGTTAAGATGCTTGCGATGAGTGTTCTAACCATAGGTTTGACAGTTAGTCACATAATTTAATATGTTGCTCGTCAAGAGTAACCAGAAATTCCCTCATGAACTTGTACTGTTTAGCACTACTCTGTCTATATCCTTTACTCAGGTGGACTTTTCCTTAAATTTTTGTTTGAAGGTATATACACTAGTGAAAAGCTGCTGGGAGGAAGATCCAGAGAAAAGGCCTGACTTCAAGAAAATTGAGAGTACTCTGGCTAAAATATTCAGGTGAGCAGCAGAGGCTTTGTTTTTAAAGATACTCCAAGCTCATATTTTTAAGTGCATACATTGATTGTGATTATGATTCGTCAGTGGAAAACCCTAGTCTTCACTTAGAAGAATTCACTTTGGAATTCTTTTATTCTTTGGCAGAAAAATAGGTGAACATGTGCATATGTTATATATACATACACCTGTGTACAATGCACTAGCTGAGTGAGGGTGAGATGATCACCATACTTCAAATTGGTGCATTATGAAAGTAGCAAGCTAGATAATTAGGGATTTAAACCAATCAAGTAATTCCTTCCCTGTCTCTAGTCAAGAGCTGGGTAGTGACTCATGTCATTTAAGTTTTGGTAAATGAATGCACATAGATGTTTGAATGATGATTTGAAAGTTTGGATGGTCCCAAATTAAGCTGACTAGAAATGCTGAGTTGTAACTCACAAGAAGTATTAATTATAGGGCTTTGGTTGTACAAAGTTTTGGGAAAATAATAAGGATCATAGCTGGATAAACCCTCTGGGGATACACAGGCCTTTCACCTGGACAATGCTGCAGTGTTCCTGCAGAATTTAGTCTGAATTAATTATTCCAATGACCAAACTATGAGCTTTTAATCAATTCTCCTGGGACACTGCTCCCCAGTTTTTAAGGCTCTCCCCATCAACAAACCCCAACAGCATCATTTTACACTTTACATGGGCAGGATGGCTGTACTATGCATAACTGAATGTATCAGCTGAATAACCTTTCTGCAGCTGAATACACAGGCCTCCTGGTTCAGGTCCTAACCCTCCATCCTTCAAAAGCAAAGAGGTTGCCTCTTGTCACATGCTATATGGTGTTCTTCTCATGTGGGTCTAAGATGCATCCCTGATACAAAATTTGTTTAAAGCATGAGTGAATTTGAAGTCATGTTGGATACAATACTAATCTGACTCTTCCGGTCTGCCCGGTCCCAATTACTTTCAGACTGCTTTGGTGAGTGCAGGCTGCCCAGACAAACAGGGGGTTTTGGGGCTCATGTTACCACACTTCTGTTTCCAGGAGTTAGTAGGCCTGAATCTGCAGGATTTTGTGAGTAAAACTAGTCCTGGGGGTGTTCATTGTTTCACTGTATTCTTTGGTCTTCTAAACAGACAGCCCCAAATTGTCTTAATTCTTCTGGCTGAACATTAAGTGCAATTTTCTGCCTAGTATTTTTAGCTTCCTCTCAGAATCTGAGCTTCTCAGTTACTTTTTACAAATGAATGTTCCTGGGTTATCTAAGGTAATCTGGAATTGACAATATTAGCAGGGTTAGGTGATTGAAGGGTGCTTTAAGAATGAGCAGCTCCAACTGACAAGTGTGGATTACAGACTTTCAATTCATCTAAGTAAGGCCTCCAAGCAAACAAAAGAATGATGCATTTGAGGCACTTCGCATTATAACTACAGGGAAGTCAAACACTGGAGAAGTTTTGTGTTGCTGCTTTTCTTGCCTCCTTTTAGTTGCTCTCAATAATGTACATCTCTCAGTCTTTCTTCTTGGCTCCTGTGTACTTCTGTTATTTGCAGTAATTTCCATGGCCAGACCAACGAAAGCTACATGGATACCCTGATCCGTCGTCTACAGCTGTACTCCCGGAACTTGGAACACCTCGTGGAGGAAAGGACAGAGCTGTACAAAGCAGAGAGAGACAGAGCAGACAGGCTCAATTTCATGTTACTTCCAAGGTAACTAGCCAGGAGGATTTTCACTGGCGTTTTATTTACATGCACCCTATTCTTGCAGAGTAGGGGATAGGATTAATATTTATGTTCTATTTTCTTCCCATCTAATCTAATCCTGCAAGGAAAGAAAGAAGAAACAGCTGTCCCTGAGCTCTCCACCCTATGGTAGAGTTTCATGCCAATATGGTATTGGAACCCGTTATCTTGCTCAACATTTCTTCAAGCACAGGATCCCCCTTTCCAGCACAAGCCTCTCTTTCACTGCCTTCCAGGGAACACAGATCTACAGATCTCACCGCTCTGTTCTGCTCCAGCACCTTGCTGGTTGAGTGTCTTCACCTGAAGAGCAGGAGTGCAATCCAACTTCAGGCTGGGGTTTAGCAGTGCAAGAGAGGGGCTGAGGTTGGCTGGGCCATACTGGATTAGATGGATTCTTCAAAGTATGCTGTAGGATAAGTATTATCGACATTCTAATATTGGTCATACCAGTAATTTTGGTATGGCACACCTTTGGAACAGTAAACTATCCTGATATGTCTGCTAGTTTCAAGGGTGTTTCAGTAGTCAGATTATTGATTTTATGACTCATCACAAAAAAAAGAGAAAAAAAAGGAAAAAAAAAAGTGTTTGTTCAGTCCAGTTCTGGGGAAAATCAAGAATGATCTGGCTGTATAGGAAGTGCAAGGAATTCATGTCTCCTTCCACTCTTTGTTGTTCCTACCATTCTGTTACAGCTTCAATGTAGATGGAACAGCATTGTGCAAAACCTATAATTTTCTGGGTCTCTTGTTTTTCTCTTCATCATTAGGAACAGATATTTCTCTGGATTAAAAATTGCAAGCAAAAGAAGGTCCCTCTTGAATAGACATTGACTGTCATGGTATTGAATTTTTCTTCCATAAATTACTAGACTAAGGTATCTCATCTGAAATCAGGATGAGTTGATGTAATTATGATAATGAAATTACTTCTGTGCTGGGAAAACAAAAAAATATGTCTGTTCTTACTTATTGTAGGTCTACAAGTCAGGAAGTTCAGAATTTCAGTTTTAAATTTGACTCAATATCCCTGGTTCTGACCTTAACCAAGAAACTCAGTGGCCTGTGTCTCAGTTTCCTCATGGCTAGTCACACACTTGGATTTTGAAAGTCTGTAGTGCATTAATTAACATTAGTAAGGGCTTTGAGGTCCCTGGCTGAAAGGCGTTATGGGCATCCCAAATGCGATTACAATAGCAGTTTTTAGCAATAGCAACACTGTGATTGGATTGCATGAAAAAATACCTTTAATAATTAACACTAGTCATCTGTTTTCCTGCCTTCTCTATTTCCACAGGCCAGTAGTAAAGTCTTTGAAGGAGACTGGCTTGGTAGAGCCAGAGCTGTTTGAAGAAGTCACTATCTACTTCAGTGACATTGTTGGCTTCACCACGCTCTGCAAATATAGCACCCCTATGGAGGTGGTAGATATGCTCAACGATATCTACAAGAACTTTGATCACATTCTTGACCATCATGATGTTTACAAGGTGATTAACTCTGTACTTCTGCTCATTTACAACCAGTGGACACACAAATCAAATTGCACGATATGGTGGATTTGGGAATCTGCCTTCTAAGCAAAGCAAAAGAGAGAAAAACAGGTCAGGATTACTTCATTTAAATATGCTTTCACTGTGTCTACTTTTACCAAACTTCCTACAGTAGGTGGTCACACATTCATTCATTGGAATGTTGTGTATAGTTATAGACACTCATATACCCAAATGGTGTCAACTACCTTAAACTAATCAATCCCACTCTCAGGGGAAGAATCTTTAGTCATGAACAAGAGGATCTAATAAAATCTCTCTGCTTTAACTGAAGATGGACTTTTCTATGTCTGGAAATAGTGAGTTCTGATTTTATTTCCACAGGTGGAGACCATAGGTGATGCTTACATGGTGGTGAGTGGTTTACCGAAGAGGAACGGCAACCGGCACGCGGTGGACATCTCCATGATGGCTCTGGACATCCTCAGCTTCATGGGATCTTTTGAACTGAGACATCTGCCCGGGCTGCCTGTTTGGATTCGCATTGGAATTCACTCTGGTACACAGCAGTTGCTAGATCAACAGTGACAATGTTGTTGCCTGGTTTTGCACAGATTTAACTCCCATACAAGGTCTGGTGATACACCGTACACAACTGCATTGAAAAAAATGCTCCTAGAGGAAGAGTAACAGGAGTAAACAAATCGCTGTTTTGCTCCTGCAGTAGAAAAATTGCCCATAGCCATTAATTCACAGCCTAAGTCAGTAACTAGGATGAGCAACAGCCACTGCTCCTGGTGTGATCAAACTAGTTGCATCAAATAAACCTTCAGAGATTATTTCTCTCTGACTGAAGCAGAGATCAGTCATGGCCACCTATGCTTATCTAGCCAAAAATGCAAGCCTGTATTTTGTGCTTTTGGAGGCAAAACTTCTATCGAGTCTGTGTGGGGCTTAATGTTTTAATTTATCTATAAAAATAACTTTTTGTCAAAGGGGAACTCCAGATAGCACAACAACTTTGGGAAACTCCTAAACCACGCCAACACCAGCTTCTAGGGGAGGAACACATCAGAGAAAGTAACTGAGGCACTGGGAAGCCTCTTGAGGCACCACTATTCACCCTTGCATAATGAAGCTTATTCTACTTTTCTCTTGCTTCCAAACCTTACAGTTAATAAATGTATTTCTTTCTTTCTGCAAAGAAATTGTGTTTAAATGCACTTAACGCTGTGCAGCTGTGTCCTTTTCATGATTTTATTGGATTATGCAAGAATAACAGAGCTAGGCTTGGTTTGTAGTGGGAGACCACAATATACTGTAGGAAGTGAGGTAAAAAGTATTGCCAGTGGTGAGGAATGCAGAGTTCCCCCAGACACTGCACTGCTTTGCAACAGTGAGATACCTGCCAAATAAATCAAGTTGCTTGATCCACCCTTTTTTATTTCTCTGCATCCCTTTTCTAGGTCCATGTGCGGCTGGTGTGGTTGGAATAAAAATGCCTCGTTACTGTTTGTTTGGAGATACAGTAAACACAGCTTCGAGGATGGAATCCACAGGCCTGCGTAAGGATTTAATTTTAGCTGTCAGTGTAACAGGACCAAAGGCTATTGGTTAGTTTGTGAGCAAAGTATCTGTTTTCAGTTGAGAACAATTTATTATCAGCTTGCAGAAGTTTTAAAGATAAAGCTGTATTTTTTTTTGATTACCAGTTATTTAATTGTCCAAAGTGACAGTGGACACTTCACTGAGCATTGAAGAGCTGTTCCTTCTTCATGCTTCAGTGCTGGTAACAGGAAGTTTGTAGGCTGGTCCACTGCCTGAGCTCCTCTGGAAGATATGATACTTATGTGTCTGGAATTAAATTTTACTCTATGAACCATAGATATTAGTTTGAAATAGAATTGTATTACAGCTTTGTTGTGTAAATATACTGACTGTGTATTTTAAGTTGAAGCAGTTATGTCATCAACTTCACCATTGCAAACTGCGGCAAGAGCCAGTCTTTCTTCCTTTTGCCCAGTGTCTTCACATGAACATTTTTTATATAGATCACTCACAATTACTTTTTTGCCTTTTGACATCTAACTACTACAGATACCATTGTCACCTGTATTTCAGATCAAGGGCTATTCCTGCCTGGATATACTCTGTAGCAGTCAGATTTTTCATACAGCAGTGTAATTGCTTGCCATTTAATTTGGCTTTTAGGATTTATGATGATAACAATTGAAGGAGCTTCTGTTATAGCATCAGTTTTCAAACACACTTAATGTATGTGAGATATTTCCAGGCTGAGCTTCCATTGTATCTTTATTATTTTAGCTTTGAGGATTCATGTAAGCGGTTCCACAATTAACATCCTGAAAAGAACAGACTGTCAATTCCAGTATGAAGAGAGAGGAGAAACATACTTGAAGGTAACCTTTATCATGTGCAAGCATGAACACGGAGAAGAGGAAGAGTAAAAAGTACTGTATAGCTGAGAGAATCCCGGAACTTAATTAACAGCTGGGGAACAAAGATTACTGATCAATTGGTATCACAGTCTCTAGTGGTTGAAGACACTTCTCTAAAGACAATACAGACAATTAAGAGCTCCCTAACTCATACATTAAAGCTACATAAAGATGTGGAGAATAAATGAAACATACCATTTGGAAAAGAAGACTGTAGAGCGGATTCATCTGCCAAAAGGGAAGCTGAATCTCGTGTTAATTTGTTAGTGCTCCAATATCTACCAATCCATTTATTTCAATCTATTACACTTGTTTGTCCCTGGGAGTTGATGGCAGGCAGCACAGCTCACCTCTCCCACAACTTGTGTTCACAAGGAAGTGAGCATGCAGCTGCATCTCCCCCATTCTTATTTTTCTCACATCTACTTTGTAATCCTTTGCTGTCAGCATCAGTTAATGAAAATAAGCAAAGACAAACAGGGAAATGTGCAATAGAGTATTATTTAAGTAAATTAACTAGAGGAAATTGCATTCTAATCCCAAAACTGTGCTTTCTCTTCTTTGTCATATATATTTAGGGCAGAGGAACAGAAATTACCTACTGGTTGACGGGTACCGAGGACAAGAAGTACAATCTCCCAACACCTCCTTCTGTGTAAGATGGTCTTTTTTATGTGAAAAGGGTGGAGAAATTCCCATTCTTTGTGCTTTAGCCTTCATTGTTCCTCCTTGGCACTTGTTGTGGATTTTCTATACCACTGAATTTGCCTTCAGTTGTTAGAGGCTTAATAGTGTTTGTGCATATAAACATGTAAATATCTATTACATGGGACTATATGCGTGCTGAAGGTTTGTCTATATAAACTTTTAGCAGGTTCTTTGCCTTGGAAAGGGTGTAGGACTTACAGTAAAAGTTGCTGATGTGGTAAGAGCAAGAGATGGACAGGAAAATGAAAAACATTAATATTCCCACAAGTTTAGTCCTAACCTGGCACCTGTGTGTCACACTACAGGAAGAGGATAACCACAACTGAGTGTGCAGCTCTGTAATTCCATGTTATGCTTGTGAGCTCTTGTGGAGGAGTTGGTAAGAGGAATGAAACTTGCAGGATTTTAAGCACAATTCTGCTACAAGAGGTGGACAAAGGTACTGTAGTACTTGTAGTACTGTACTGTAGTACAGGAATAAAGCCTTCATAAATTAAACAAGAGCTTACTTTCTAACTTTTAGAGAAGTTATCAGTAAAAAACATGAGTTTGATGTTCTGGAACAAAGTCATCGACTTTGGATTAAAACTGAATAAAATATAGCAATAGTGGAAGTGATGTTTTGAGCAACTAGGCAAAATTGAAGTCCGGGTAACCTGTTGCATTTTTTAGTGTATATTTTGCATATGAATACCTCCTTATTTCCTGCAAACTCACTAAATGTGGAAGTTCTTCACTTTCTGCTCTAAACACCTGTGTACAGTTGCTCTTCGCTGTCTTTGAAATGACAGTGTTTCATTATAAATTGAAGCAATGATATTGCAAATTGGTGTTGGCCAGATACATGGGGATCCTTCGTCCTGAAGCAACTAAGCTAATGTTACAGCTTGCTTCTACTGTAAGTTTTGGGTCTTACACAGTGTCCTTTGCACAAATAAAATTCTCTGTTCTTTTATTCCCTAAGAGAAAAGAGGAGATTAATTGGAATATGAGGGTTTTCTCAGGGCATTTGCCCAATGGAAATAATCAAATTTTTAATCTGCTACAGAATGTCATGAGCTTTGTTATTTTTTAAATGGGAAGTACAAGAGTTTGGGCTGAGCAGGAAATACTGTCAAGATTACCTCATGATACATCTCTTTTGTAAACTCAGAACTCCTTTTAAAAAATTTATATGATCTTTTGAGACTGCCAGAATTATTGAATTGGCAATTTTCTGGAATTCTACTATTGAAAGTACCTCTTGAGCTGGATCGCAGTGATGTTTTTGTTTTTATTTCCTCATATATGATTTCCCCTTAAAAATTGGCCTGTGGGGGTACTGCAGCAAAAGCCAAATGCGCTGAAGAAATTTCTGAAACTATGGCAACTCTATTACTGAAGGCCACCTGAAGTTGAAGTCCTGGTGCCAGTGATGGTGTTGAGAGCTACAAACTATTTTGATTAGGATTGAATCTAATTTGTGTCTTCCTTTTCATGCAAGCAATCATGACTTTTTAAGGCAAATAATGATACAGATCTCTCGTGCAAAGACGCTGATCCATACTATCTGGAAAACTCACATGAAAATCCTGACTTCTGTTCCCAAATTCAGAACTGGAATTTGGTCCTGCCCACACTTTTTATCAATAGTATGTGAATGTCATTAAGATAAACATGGGAATAGAAATGGTTGAAAATCTCTGGGGACCTGAGGATCACGAAAAACATGTGAATCATGATTCTTTTTCCCCCCATCCTGTTGATTTTAGGGAGAATCAGCAGCGGTTACAAGATGACTTAGCAGAGATGATCACCAATAGTCTTCAGAAAAGGGAAAATGAAGGATCCAAGGCACAGGAGCTTTCGCGGGTAGGTAGCTACCGATCAGGCACCCTGGAATACCTGCAGCTGGTCAGCACAGAGAATTTTACCACATATGTTTAAAACTGGATGTCTAGTAGGACTCAAAAAGCTACAGGAACTCTCTGGACAACTTCATTTGGAGGCTGAAGGCTTACAGACTCAGTTAGAGGAAAAAGAAAACACCTTTTCAAGCACCCTTTTTACCATCCAACATGCTATCAGTAAATCAAACCTCTCTTCACTGTAACATTGAAATTGTTGGATGACTTTGTTAGGACACATGCAGCATGATTTGAGGTAAATGAAAATGTTTGCACTTGAGTCTACAAAATAGTCGGGGTTTTTGTTTTAGGTTTTTTTTTTTGTTAACTGTGATAGCCTGTTCAATAATCCACTTCTGAAAATATTCACAGCAAAACCTTAATTTGCCATGATCTTTAGATGTTGTGTTAATTTGTAATTTTTATTTGAAGAAAGATTTGGTGTAATATATTTGAAAATATAATTAAATATATATTAAACCTGAATATGGTGCTATTTTGTTTCTTCTGCTATTTTCCTCTGTGTTTCATGTTTTCTTTAATCAGGCTGACCTTGTTCAAGAGACAACACCTCTGTAGTTTACACTGGGTGATTATTCCAGAAGTATGGTTTCTAAAAGTTTATCTGAATCTCCTGGGCCTGAAAAATGAAACTGTTATTCTTGCAAAACAAGACACTTTCATATCTTTTCACTAGTTCTGCTTCTGCCCCCAAGCCAGAAGTGAAACAGAAATTAAGGAAATAAAATTATCTGAACTTCTTAACTGCAGACCTTTTCAATTCAACTTTTGGATGCAGTTTTACAGTCAAGCAGGTTTTAATCAGATGACTCGTTCTTCAATTGACACCATGGCACTGATATTAATAAACAGCTGTAAAAAGCAACAAAAGCACAGGGGCCACATGTAAAAGAAAAACAGCATTCACATGAAGAAATAACATCTAGTGAGTGAGTAACATCTGCTTTTGCAAGGCCTTTTATGCATTGTTGACTTTCAAAGCAGAACTATTTCCACCATTGTGAAATGTTGGTCAGTATTCAAACAATAAAATTGGTGCAAAACCATTATTTTATAGTTTTGAACAGCATTTTTTCTCAACTAAACAACATGAGAAGAATTAAAAGAATAATCCAGTTGCCTTTGTTTTCTCTTTTTAAGAGAAGCTGGCTTTGTAAGAACATAAACATACATTTAAAAAAAAAAATGAACATGTAAATTGATCAGAAGTGCAAAGATTACTGGAAAATGTAAATAATGAGGTTTTGTAGGGCTTATACTCTTACCTAAATTCCTACACTCATGAACACGATACAGACAAATAGCAGAAAGTGTGTATCCAACAGTCACAGCTTTTGCATTATATATAACCGATCTGAAACTCAAACTGGCATTAATACCATATCATCCTCTGTCTGTGTCCTAATGGAAGCATTCATTGGGATGAGGATAGAAATAAACCAAACCCTGATGTGCTAAAACTGGTATGTGTTAAAAAGAGTATGAGTACAATAAAAATATAAAGTCTGCTATTTCCAACCTCATGGTGCCAGTCAACAAGATTCGTCTCCGTGTCTGTGGTCTTGGGTGTGACTGCTGTGCTACGGGGCACTGCTGGGCTATTCTGGTAGCTGAAACACTCAGCAAGTGTAGCTGTAGTGTAGTGACAAGTGCTGGACTCACCAAGCCTCAAGATGACCACTGTGATTACCCCAAGCAGAGCTGTTCTGATCTTTGAAGCGATACAAGTGACCTAACTCCTCTTTTTAAAGAAGAGCTTTACAGGTTCCATCCTTGACACCCCTGAGATAGAAATTATTTTAGAGCACGTCTGCTGACATTGATTGAGAAAACTACTTTAAACAGTGCTTAGTTTTCAGCAGCCCTTCTCTTTCCAGTATTCTGCAGGTAATAAATTTTGCATAATGTTGTGAAGAGAAATAGTTACTTTAGCAATCAGTTGATGGACACATCTTCTGGTAGATTTCTTTTTCACGCGGTTCTTTCCCTGCACACATTTGTTACCTACACACCACCATAAAATCAATTTTGTCTACTCTTTTTAAAAATCCTGATTTCTGGTTTGGATGTCTGTTTTTTTCCTTTTCACTAAGTGAAAAGTAGCCCAGAAGAAAGCAGTGATAGGTATGGAAGGATCCCTGGAGCCTGCAGATACAGTGCTCTTACCCTGGGCTTGGGGCCAAGGCTTGCTACTTGGCCTGGACTGGTTGGCATGTGACCTTGTTATATGAGGCTATTACAGGCACCGGTATCAAATTCAAACTGTCTTAAACAATTACTGAAACACAAAGTCCAAATAATGGCCTTTTTGGATAATGGCAGAAAATCCAACAGTGGGTGAAACAAAAATGCGGCGCCTCAAAATGGTCTGAATCACGGATGCAAAGGAAACCCCATGGAAAATTGTCTCAATCTGTAAGCCCTGGGAAAAGTTCTGTCCCTCATTTCTGCTGGGATACACACGGCAGCTGCTGTTCCCAACAGGGCTGAAAGCTGCCCTTCGTGTGATGCAAAACGCATAGTGTGAAAAGGCATCGCGCAACTCCTCTTGTGTCTTTTCGGAGACCTTGAGAAACCTTTGCCCCTTTTAGGTTAATATCACCCTTGAGAAGCCCAGGGGCCGCACAGCCACCTGCCTGGGGGCCCGCCTTCACTACCCTGCGAGGCCGGACCTCGGCCAGGAGTAATCCCCACCCCTCAGCCAGACTCTGGGTCTCCAAACCCGCAGCGGGGCAGGGGAGATGCCGCCGCTCCCGGGGCCTGTCGCGCCACGCGGCGCGGGGAACAACCGTCCCCGACAGGGCCACCTCCAGCTCGGGGCGCCGCAGCCGGGGCGGGCGCCGGAGGAGGCGGGGGCAGCGGCGAGACCTGCCCTGAGCGAGGGAACTTCTTAAAGTTCCGCCGCCTCCCGGCGCCCGGAGGAGTCGCGGGCGAGCGGCGGCATGGCCCGGGCGGGCGGCGGCGTGNGGGACCCCGCGGACCGGGCTGGCTCTGACCCCCTCAGGGGCTGCTCCGGGAGCACCTCGTGCCCGGCGGCCGGGCCGGGTCGGTGCCGGCGCTTTCTAAACATCCCCCCAAGTTCCCAGAAGGGGCGCGGGGAATCAAACTGATGATCCAACAGGTGGGAAATTGCTCTGTGCTCCCGGCCGAGCTGGTTTTCAATGTCATATGCAGGCACGGTAATGGTTCAGAATGAACCATTCGTTGTGGTGCTGTGGCCTACGACGTGCTGCAGCTTGTGGCTGAGGCAGAGTTTTGGTTTGTGGGTACAGGTCACGGTCCGTGCGTCAGAACTCTTACGGAATCCCAGAATGGTTGGAATTGGAAGGGACCTTAAGGATCATCTTGTTCCAACCACGCTGTCTCGGGCAGGGACGTAGTGTCTTGCTCTTTTGCTGCTTTCAATAAATTCTGAAGGTTTTAAGGGCTGGATTTGGTGCTTATCTTGAGGAATTTCCCACTTAATGTGTTAAGTGCCACAAACCAAGGAGAAATTCACAAACCAGTTGTTTCAATGTGTTAAAAACGTTATCAGCATGTCATTTTGTGGCCAATCCTATCTCATCTTGCCGACATGATTTTTAAAACTTTACCTGGAGTGGCATAAACTTCAGTTAGCAGGATGGAAGGAAGGGTCATCTGTGAATTATGTAGAGGAAATGAAAGGAAGTTTAGGGTATGAGGTTGTTTCATCTAATGACCAACTGAATTCTAATATCATAATTGAATTACTGGTAGAAAACTACAAAGGAGCAAATAGAAATGCCTTAGGCCATTTAATAGGGTAAGTGGATTTCAACATTGTGAATTGTCTAGATTCTGGGTTTTTAAAAAAATGGTTTATTGTTTTTTAGCATTTTGAATGCCTTGAAGATTATTCATTGTACACTCTGGAAAATGTTTCTAGAAGATATTCCTTAATATGACTTAAATTGAGGTGCTCTGAGATTAGTGAAGCTCCTTGTTGAATGGTTATTTTTGTTTCCTCTGGGTGACCTATACCAGGTACCTCTAACTGTTTTGGTAAATTTGCTGCATTTGCTAAGCTTTACTAGTGAGTATCCTTTTGAACATGAAAACCATACAGGACTGAAACTCTTAATTGATAGGTCACATTTGAATATTACTTTTCACTGATGTAAGCACAAATCAGGGGATTAGGCTTCAAATAATGACAGGCCTGTTGGAAGCAAATTGAAAAGTTACTTAGACCTGAAATGCATGAGGAAATAGGATGAATTAAGGCCAGTAGAATAGCAAACACAAATAGCTTATATTCAGGCAGATCAAGAAAGTATTTGCTGCTTTATTTAAAAATTACTGGTCCTTGTATTAATTTCTTGTGTGGTTTAACCTAATCTCTAAAGAAGCCCTCAAATACTTTTGTTTTGTAATAGATTGCAGTCATAGTGGTATACTGAAATCTCCCTTGTTCCTTAGAGCTATGCAGCCTTTAAAAATATAGTTAAAAAGGTACTTCTAAAAGACATAAACACGTGGATAGGCAGGATCAGAGAAGTGCCACAAAGATGATCAGAGGGATGGAGCACCTCTCCTACAAAGACAGGCTGATAGAGCTGAGGTTGTTCAGCCTGGAGAAGAGAAGGCTCTGGAGGGACCTCACTGCAGCCTTCCAGTACCTGGAGGAGGATTATCAAAAGGAGGGAGATGGACTTTTAATACGAGCAGGTAGTGACAGGACAAGGGGAAGTGGCTTTAGACTGAAAGAGGGCAGATTTGGATTAGATACAGGAAGAAATTCTCCACTGTGAGGGTGGTGAGGCACTGGCAGAGATTGCCCAAGTAAGTTGTAGTTGCTCCATCCCTGGAAATATTCAAGGCCAGGTTGGATGGGGCCCTGAGAACCTGGACTAGTGAAAAGTGACCCTGCCTATGGCAGGGAGTTTGGAACTAGATGATTTTAAGGTTACTTCCATCCCTTAATATTCAATGATTCTATGAATTCTTTTTAATGGAAAAATAGATCAGGTTCTTTCAAATTTAAAAAAATTGAAGAAAAACACCCTTATTATGGTTGACCTGAAATATTTAAATGCTATACTGTGATAATATAATCTTTTCTAATGAACATTAGTTGTAGGGGAGGGTATATTGAAATCAAATGTGCAGTTTTGTTCTAGATTTATTTTTTTTTACATTTTGAAGTGATACAAAGCTAGTTTTTGGTGAAACAGGAGAGTGATATCTTCCCTATTTAGTGGAAAGCTTATAGCCAGAATCTTTACCAAAAAAAAAAAGAAAAAAAAGCTTCACATTTGGAAAGCCACTGATAAAAATTTGTAGTTCAATTAGTAAAATTTAAAGAAATTAAATTAGTAAAATTTTAAATTTAAGGATAGTTAAGGAAACTGATAGTTTTCATATTAGTAGGAGATGCTCACAGTTGTTAATTTAGCTTGTTACATGTGAACTAACCAGTGTGCCATTGCTTGAGGGTTGGCTTGTTTGTCAGAACAAGGAAAAATACAAATATAATTTCTCACCCCCAGACCTTGTGGTTCTTTCATCTATAAGGAAAAGGGTTCTATTAATTTCTATAATTATCAAGTCCAGTCACCTAACTTGATATATGTATGTGTTAGAAACAACTAATAGCTGGGATAGCATAAGGAAAAACAGCTGTTGCATATTGCCAAATAAATTTTACTGGCATTCTTAAAGCATCCCAGGTGTTATTTTGGTAGTTCTAATTTATTTAATAAATATTAGTGAGCTTGTTAAATTGTCTTGGGCCATCTTCATACTGCTTTTCTTTCCTTTTTCATCTTCTCTGTCAATTCTGTTCGTTTCTCATAAATTACCGCCATTCCTTCATGTCTTCTTCAGCATCTGCTTTCTTTGTGCTTCCTCTCAGTCCTCTATCTTGGTATTTCCTTTAATTGCTGGTTTCGTATGCTCATGCACACCTATGCATTTCTGTTCTCCCACTGCTGTCAAGTAAAAGACAATGTCCATTTTAAAGTAACTTTGGAAATAACTATACTGAGCCCAAAAAGCAGAGGACAGATTTGGTGTTTTAGCTTAAAACTCGGAGGGACCACTACCACCTCCTATTCCTGGCTGGAATATGTTCCTTTTCCCATTATTTAGGAGATAAATGGCTTGCTCATGGAGGGGAAGGGTGATTCCACTGGCCTACCGTATCCCCTGGGATTTTGACTCGTTGGTTGCAGTAGATAGTGTGTGCTTTGGTGTGTTATTGACATTATTCTAAGCAACACTGTTGTGGAATAGTTAGAGATTATCACAGGCTTTGATTCATCAGAGTCCTAGTAGGCTGAACACTTGGAAGTCTTAACTATGATGATGAAAGGATGATTTGTTGGTTCATGGAGACATTGCAATTGTTTTATATGCAAAAATTGACCAATATGACTGCTGGAACAAGAGGTGCTAGGGCCTCTGCCTCACCCTCCAAAAATAAATATAAAAATCCCAGTATTATTCAATATGAAGGCTCCTGTTTATTTCAGAACTCAAACATTGATTGTCTGAAAATTGCATGTGCTTCTTGTGTGTGTGTGTATATATATATATATATATATTCTGTGTTATACTTCTGGATGGTTTTCCTGGCAAAGGCAGTCCTGCTTGTTTGGATGAACACAGAATAAAATTGTACAAAATGCTTTGATTAGATGGTAGTGTAGACCATAAAACTTTCAGTTTTTATAAACTCTTAGTTTTAACTCCAGCTGCAAGGTGAAATGAGATGACGATGATGAGTCAATCAAAATAAAAAGCAGTAATAGGAAATAGTGTTTTCCAGCATTGTTGTTAAACTGTAACAGCTACCTTGATGCTATTCCTTTAAAGAGCTCTCAATGTTTGTTGCAAATTATTTTGTAATTTAATGCTTCCCCTTCCCATCCTCTTTGAGTGCTGATTTTCTTGACGTTAAATTTGTCATGCAGGGAAGCTGGGGCAGGGCAAACTCCAAGGGTAATGGAAAAGTTTGTTCTGACTTTTGAAAATAGCTCTGCATGTTCATGCCCTGGCACAACATAAAACAAAGAAACCCAGCCTGCTGTGTAAGAGTACCTATGTCAGATGGGTCTGTCTGTCTTTGGCATCAACTTTCTTTTCAAAAGGAAAGCAACAGCTCTTTTACTTTAGGCAGACACAGCTTCTGTATAGGTGCAATAGCTATTCTGACATATCTGTTTAGTTTGCAGGCACTAAAAGCAATATCCTGGTTCCTCTTGACTCCCAGCCACCACCTCTCCACAGCCTCCTGAAGAGATGGAAAGATGGTCATGGTCTTTCTATCCATTCCTCAACACCTTTGTTTATTGTGCAAGTAGTCTCTCCTCTGCCCTGCAGTGGGCTTCTTGGTTGGAACCAGCCCTCCCCATTTAGTGCAGGCCAAGCGAGTTGTGCTCTGCTCTGACCCCTTGCATGACCCCCTCACAGAACTTCATTTTCCCTGACTTTTTTTGTATGTAAGCTTTAGCTTTCTAAGGCGGTAATTGGCTTTCAGGAGTGATGACCTGTATCAGCCTGCTCTTCTGTTAACAGATTTTTGAGTCTGAGTAATTCCCATGTTTACTTTTAATCTAAAGTAGAAATTACTGCTTCTATTACTAGAAGATAGTTAAGTGGACAACAGAAGACCAAGCTCATAGCTGCTTGAAGAGTTACTGAAAATCTGTTGTGTCTGTCCTTTAAATAGCCTCAGTACCTGGCTGATGAAAAACATGTTTTTAAACACTGTGTTCCAAGTCCCTGAGATTACTTCATCTCCAAATAGACTCATGTAGCAATTTCTTTTCATAGAATGTGGAAAAAGCAAAGCTCTTTCGCTACTACAATTCTGGTAATGCATTTTCTGTTCCCATGAGAGCTGTCTCTAGTGCATCCTGAGGACTGACCCAGGGCACAGCGGTACGAAGTCCAGCTTTGGTAGCACTGGTAACAAGTGGTCTGTGCCAGTGGTTTAGACTGGTCAGCATCTTCCTCGATGGCCTCGGTGATGGGGCAGAGTGTACCCTCAGCAGCTTTGCTGATGATACGCCAGAGGGCTGTGCAATCATTCAGGAGAGCTGTTCTATGAATTTATCCCTTAAAACTTTTCAGATAATTCTGGGACCTCTGACATGATTTTTTTTAACCCGTGTCACAGTGAAATAGTAGTGATTTGATCAGTCATACATAGAGAGCTGATGTAATCACAGCCTATCTTAGGGAGGATTCAATTAGAATTGTAGGACGTGGGACTTTTTTTATTTTGTTGTTGTTTGGTTGGTGGCTTGCTTTGAGGTGTGGTTTTTTGTTGATTTTTTTTTCCAAAAAAGCAGTTTGCCTTGCTGTTTGTTCTTCAGCTTTTCAGGATTACAAACTAATCAAGAATGTTTCTTAAAACAGCAGTCCAGATTGAACTCTGAGAGGTCTAGTGCCCTTCCTTCCTGTTTGTATCTTGCTTGGGATCAGTTCAATTACAGATGCATGACAGGCATTGTGTACCTTGTAAAGGATTGAGTACCTGCTGTGCTTTTGTCTCTAAGCTTGTGATCCAGTGAGTCCTAGTGCTTCTGTTAAGCTACCTCAGGGATTGGTTCCCCAGATGGTCAGTGTAGAAAGTTTCTGCAAGTTTTGGAGTCTTCAGGTGGAAAATTGAATCAGCAGTAGCTTATAATCCTTTGCAGTTGCTAAGGCATGCTGTCTTCTAAAATTGCTTTCAATAAGATTTGTATAGATTGTCTTCTGGGCCAGGTAAGGAAATACTTCTCTGAGTTTTATGCTATGCTGGAGCTGTACACTGAAAGACTTATCTATAACTTCCAGAAGAATAACATGAGCATCTTTAGTCGTGAGCTTTTGTAAAACTCCAGTTAGTCCTTGTGCCCTTTTTCAGTACATTAGCAATAGCGTTGATCTCTGTAGTAGAACTAAGCCTGATGGAAAGCCATAAAATTAACTTTTTGAAATTGCCAAAATACTGTCTTGACATTTCAGTATTGCATAGGAAACACTTCCTTATGTTTGTTTCCCTTATCTCCTTGCTTCTCCACCACAGAACTCCGCTATGCAACCGTGTACTGGAATAGAGCTGAAAAAATACTTCAGGTCAGAAATACACTGGACAGAAGTGGAGATGCTTATGGCTTCTACAACAACAGTCTGCAGACATCAGGCTGGGGAGTCCTGGAGATCAGAGCAGGCTATGGCACTCAGACCTTAAGCAATGAAGATATTATGTATGTTGCTGGCTTCTTGGAAGGCTATCTCACAGCTCCGTAAGTACCTCAGGAAGCAACTCAATTCGTGACACTTCCAGTGGATTTCTGTACTTGTGAGGTTTTTTGTTTGCTTTCATTGCCCTAAATTCCTTTCCCTTTAAACTAATGATACATTTTGCAGCTGTGTGCTGTTCTTTTAATTAGTAGCAGGTACGAAGTATAGCTTCTTCATTATGGGATCAGGATGTGCCCTCCCCTTCTCATCCTGCAGGATCTCCCAACACCTTGGTGAGATAGATGGGTACTGTATCTATATTACTGGTTAAGTAATGTAATCACAAAATAACATAAGTGTAAGGAAGTGCATAAGGAGTAGCAAAAAGTGTAGTTATTTCCCCAGCCTGTAGTTAGATGACTGATCAGGCGGTTGAGAGCAGATCAGCCAGGGAGAAATGTTGCTAGCAAGGTCTGCAGGGCTTCCTTAAGGACATTTTTCAGCAAATACTGTCAAGAAACAGCTGGGGAGCAGATACTAGAACTTCACAGCATGGGGACTTGTCTTGGCCAACTTAAAAAACCCCAAAAACACCACTATAGGCCTGAAGGCAGACTGGGGCGTGTCTAGAAGGGTTAATGTTCTCCTGGAAGCCCTGAAGGACTGAGCCTTTCCCATAGCGCACATCTATGAAAAGAGACGGAATTTTGTACTTGTTACAAATTCAGTGCAGGGGCATTTTTCTAAAATAAAACAGAAAAATCCATAACCCCAAACAATAGCCATCAAAAAAAACCAAAAACTAAACAAACTTTGTTCTTCCCATGGCTAAGTTGGAAGACAGAATGAGACTGAAATATTCACTGATAGCAGATGGCAGTGCTAGGTTGGACTTGATGATCTTTAGGGTCTTTTCCCATCTTCTAAGAGATGATTCTCTATAGCTGGTGATACAGCTAAGAACATGACGTGGCTTGCTGTTGAACAAGCTCTATGTTTTTGCCTCTATCAACATAGTCATAGGAAAAGAAAAATTCCAATATTCTGATGCTGGGAGAAGTTTGCAATGGCTGCTGTGACTTGACTTTTTGGCTTCACCAACTTTGCCTTCAGAACACTGAAATAAATATGCATAGGCTGTGTTGCATAGGCCAGCAAGGGAAAGTTGTCTGCTGAACATCTGTCAGATACGGCTGCTGGACAAGATTATATCCATTTAATTAGTAAGATATTTTAAGACAGTTAATATTTATGGATAGTTCTCTGAGCATATGATAAATGTGACTCCCTAGTAGGTTTTGCTGGTGAGGCACCTAGGTCTCTGGAATTATATAAAGGAAGTTCAATAAAGTAATATTTGTCAGTAACAAAACACTTCTGAGAGAGTGAAGGAGTCCTAAAGTTCATAGTACTGTACTCCAGATGGGAAAGGAAATGAAGTTCATGAGAGATCTGTTGTTGGATTATTTGGCATGAGAAGT
Source organism: Regulus satrapa (assembly GCA_013396955.1). Classification (NCBI taxonomy): domain Eukaryota; kingdom Metazoa; phylum Chordata; class Aves; order Passeriformes; family Regulidae; genus Regulus; species Regulus satrapa. The sequence goes on from VWZN01007603.1 coordinate 302,244, forward strand.
TACTGCCTTGCACTATTTAGTCAGTTGATGTCAACTATCCCTGAATCTGGGGAATGCTAGCATTACATTTAGAATATTGTTAAAATTGGGTATTGTTCAGCAGGTTTTTTTCCTAAGTCTTTACCTAGGTGTGTTGATCAATAGGTGATTAAGTTTAAGTTTTGTCATACTACAAGTAGCCCAGTCCATGCTAAGCTCAATTAGATGGCAAGTAGTGGTAGGAAGAACTCACTCTATTTCTCTTTTGCCTTCTGAGTAAACTTACGTGTCTTCCTGGGTTTGAAACAAACTTAAGTATGTGTCTGTTCCTTTTATTGTGGTGTGAATGTGAAACAGTGTCTGCAGGGATTTATCTGCTGTTTTATTCTAGACTAAGTTTTAGAGGAAGGTGGTTTTCTCCCTTTTTCTTTTTTTCAGGTATGTTAAATGAAGATTCACAGAAGTGAAGCTATCCAAGTTATTCTGCTCAAGGCTTTTGCCTTCTGCAGGTCATGTTCTCACTGAGGTTGGTTCCTAGCCCTGACTGTTCTTACCCTAGGGCTGACAGCTCCAGCACTGAGTGGCCCTTTGTAAAGAAGTGGATAGAGCAGAACTAGTAATGAACAGAAATGAAGCTGAGGGTTTGTATTAATGTGGAAAAGTATGGCTTGAGACTTAGGCTTTTAAGCAAAATGGGAAATTCAGCTGTTTGAAGAGAGATTAGGTGCAAGAGTGGAGGTTAAGATGCAAAACCAGAAGTAGCCAAAGCCTGTCTTTTCTGAGGAGACTTTTTGAGAGAATCTACCAAGAAATCTCCTGATAAGTGCAAAACCTGGAAATGTTTGTTGCCAATAACATAAGTATCAAATATTATACATACTGTCTGAGTTTAGGTTTTTTTTGCTATTTCTTTGCCCCATTGTCCATCTGTAACTGCAATGCAAGTGTATTTCTCACTGGGGTCACAAACAAGTTTTTTCTGTCAGGTTGTGTAAAGCTATTTTGGATAAAGAAGGCTTCTCCAGAAGCCAAGAATATCTTTTGAAAATGTTTCAGGTAAGGAGCAGCGATGAAATAATGAAATAGTACTCTCTTGAGAAGACAAAGGACCTATTATTTCAGGTTTTAGCTGCATGACCTTGGTGGGTTTTTATTTGGCAAACTGCAACTAATGAATCCTTTAACAGACTGTGTTTGCAATTTCCTAAACTGCAGCAGAAGTGAGACCTCCCTAAGTTTGCAGATGTTAAGATTGCACTCAGAACTCCATTTTTCCTTCACCTTACCTAGAAATTTAGAGAATCCTAATTAACATGCAGGCAGATGTTCTATCTGCGGGACAGATAAACAAGTCTTCTGAAGTAAAACTGGTTAACAGCCTTTTCTCAGTCAGTAACTTTTCCCATCAGACTGCCTTGGCTCATTTAGCCTGTCTTAGGGAAACTGTAGCACCGTCATAATTTTCCTTAGAGAAGGTGTCTCTAAACACTCCCATTCTACTTTTGCACACTTTGGTGTCCACAGCTCGAGCTTCCCTTTTAAGTTTTTGGTAGGAACAAGGGAGAGTGTAGGTATGTGTTTAGCCTTGGGGAAGGCTAAATTTATTTGCATTGTCAGCTGCTTAGCTGCTGGAGCAAAGACCTTTATGTGGCTCACCTGTACGAGCACCTCAGGTGGTTCAGGCACTGCCTTCCAGTGTGAAAACATCGGATGTGCTTGGTAAATGAAGAGCTTTACGTGGCTCCTTGTAGTCTGGAACTGTTCCAAGGCTGTGTTGCATCCCCTATATGCAGTAAAGACTCCATGAAGCAGACCCAGGGTGGCTCTTTGCAGAGATCCTAGAAGTCCTGCTAGGAAGAGCTCTGATGGATGCACTGATAGGAAGGAAATGTTGGTGCCTGAACCTCATGTTGAAGTACAGCCTCCTGCAGAAGCTGTTGGATGAGCAGGAGGTCTAATTTGGCAGTGCCTGCCATTAGGAGACCTTCAGGAATTCTCAGCTAGCCCAGATCTCACATTACTCTTAGGGGCATGAAGGAGAATTTTCAGACACAGCTAGGCCTTTAACTTGTAAGCAAAAGAGTTGACAAGGTATCTCTCTTAAAAGTATATGCCTTGCCTATAGTAGGAACATCTAAACATCTGTAAAATAACCAGATTTTTTTAAAAATCAAAATATGAAACATGCTAGAACTGTTTTATCTTGGATTACTGGGGAAGAATTCATCTCATCTCTAACTGTGTAGGTCAGTGGTAGAAAAAACAATAGTCAGACCAGTTTTCCACTGATGGCAGAATTGTAAGTCTTCTCTAGAGCATACTTCATCTTTCTTGTGTTGACACCTGATTCAGAGTATGAGAGTATCCATATGTTTTTAAAATGCCTAGTTAGACATTGGGTAAATTGAATCCTAGTGTCTGTAGTATCTGGGGACCCAAACTCTTGTTTTTATTCCAAATCTCTCACCTTTCTACAAAGTCCAGTCATATCATCTAGCCTTGCTCTGGCTTTCTTAGGTATGAATTTCCTTTCCCCATTTCTAACAGAGAAGTGTTAATGAGGCCTGACTACTTAGTGGCAGACCACATCTAAATCTGTAACATTATTTTAAATCAGTTCCAGCTGGGACATGCCGGGTACCTAAGAGCAGTATTTAAATTTGAAGCAACATTAATTTTAGTCTTTCCTCATATAGCCTCAGCTGACCTGAGTCCTGTCATCTTCCTTGCTAATTTAAAGAAAGAGGACTTTGCTTTTCTGGTTTTAGGCTTGGAATTCTTGTCCCAGATTTGCAATTACCTTGTGTTTGGCCTTAGATGTAGTTGCAGAGCTTTACCATAGTGATCCAGTTTAATTCAGAGAATAATGCCCTTACAAAACACTGAAGCCATGCATGTAGAAACTTTGTTAAATCAAAAAAGCTGAAGAGAACAACTGGAGAAAAGTTCTTGATAACCTTTGTCATTAAAAAAAAATAAATCCAGGAACTGTCTGTTCTCTGTTAGCAAATAAGAGTGAAAGCCATTAAAGAAGGTGTTTTCATTCACATGATTCTGACCTAACCCTGTCTCTGCATCAGTCACGACAGCTTAAAGATACTACTGCTGTAAAATCTGCCTTGTGCTGCATAATTTTGAGTGCTAAATAGAGAGTACAGCTGATGGTTGAGTTGGAGGCCTCATCATTTGTCTTGTCTTAGGCAGTGGTTAGGCCAGTATCCTAGCTGGATTTTATCTTCCTCATTTGGCTCTAACCCCTAAATTATCATCTGCCAGATGGACCAATTTGTGCTATTTGCTACTCTTTAGTGACATGAGAGCTCTGATTTCTACCATGGAGTATGTTATGCTCTAGTTATCTTCTAAAATTACTTGGGATTTTAATTTGCCAAATTCTCTGTGAATATGCAGGGGTGGAGAATATTGATCTGTTTCTCAAATTTTCTTGCCGTCTGCTGGAAGTAGGTTATGATATTTTATGTAGTCTTGCATTACATGGGAGACAGGAAACTCTAGAACTAAAATTGTTGCTGGAGCTGCAGTTTTGTGAAAAATATAATGGTGCAAAGCTGTTAAATGCTCCCCTCTTGTCCAAGCATCTCCCTTCAACAACCTAATTCAAACTACAAATAAAAACAAATCACATTTTTGCTGGATTGGTGTTTTGCCTGAATGTGTGAGACAATTAGATTTGATTGTCAGAATGGTACCAGAGCAGAGATAAGAAGCAGCAGGATCATACTATCAAGTTCATCCAATTTTCTGAGAAAGAAGCAAGGGATAGAAAGAAGGGAGAAGGTCAGCAGATGATTCTCTAGTCATCAGCAAACTGTTCTATCATCTCTGTCTGTATTCTCTAATTATGCCCTGAGGGAAACTGGGAAGAGCTCTTGTCTGCATCCTTCCCAGAGAAAGCTGCCCTCATAAGTTTTACTACCAGAATTCTGCCCTGCTGGCATGTGCTTTTTCTTGAGGCTGGTATTTGTTTCTCGGTGCTGATTTCTTTCTCTCAGGACTTGGTAGGAGATAAATGTACTGATGACGGATGTAATTTTATCTCTATAAATTCCAGACCTCAGTGAAATAATTCTTTGCTGATGTCCACCTTTTTTCTTTTTTTTTTTTTCCTTTGAATTGTCTCACATTAAGAGAAATGTTGAAGCTCAATTTTGGCTTGGATCAACAATTACATTTCAACTAAAATGGAAGGGTGACTTTAGTTCTGGGCTCCTGAGCATTTTTTTTGACAGTTGATTTCATCTTGAAGGACTTCAAGAAAACAAATAAAAAAGCCCTAACCAACCAAGCAACAAAGCCCTTCCAACTTTTGTTTTTAACAGCTAGTGTGGTTAAAGCAGCTAACTGAATTCAGCAACAGAAAAAAATCAAAAGAATTTTTGTCTCCATAAAGCTGAATCTATTTAGGGTGCCATGAGTGGGAGTTTCTGTGGTAACATGTAGGATCATCTTCTACACACTTAAAAAATGGAGATACTTAGCTTAAACAGAAAGGAACATGGTTACTGGCAAGTAAAACCTGCTAGGTATCAGGCTGAAATTCTCTCTCTGAAGAGCAAAATTAATGGAATCAGGAAATTCTATTACCTTTGCCTCTGTGTGTTTTTTTAAAATTTTTTATTCTATTTAGCATAGCTCTCCAGAAAAGTAGTTTTGTTGTGCTTAAATTAATGTGCTAATGCTTTCAAGATGCGTCTGGCCTACAAATATTCCCTGAATGTGCAGTTTTGCTATGAAGTAGTTCAGTCTCGTTCTTGCTTATTTTCTTTCCATTGTGCAGCAGTTTGAGCGGGCATTGGCAAAGTAATTTATTTAAAGTCACATTTTAATGATCCTTTTGTGTTATTTTTGCTGTTTGTCATACAGTGGAGTGTTTTCTGAGTAGGAAAAACTTTCTTTGTGGACTGTGTTGCTTGTCTTTTAAGGCATGTTGATTAACTGGTTGGTAAACAGAAGATGCAAAGAAATAACTCCTGCTACTCTTGTTCTTTCAGGCAGATGTATGACCATGCTGCAAATATGTATCCACAACTAATTAAGACTCCCATGGTTCGAAGTGGAGTTCAGAATTTTATGGCGTATGTATTTGTTTACTAATAATAAATCAGTCAAGACTTGAGGTTGGAGGATGATAAAACTTTGAACCTTTTTTTATTCTCTTATGGATGAGAAAAATTTATGGGCTGAGGAAAATATATGTTTCCTTTCCCTCTGATTGAGTGCCATTACTATTAAAAAAAATTTTAAATATACATGAAGAAATGCATATACCCTTCCCTAATTCTGATTCTTTCAAAGGAATGTTTAAAACCATTGCTGCCAAAGGGTGGGGAAAATGTCAATGAATTCTGAAGGTCATTCTAGTGAAATCCCTTCTTTGAAAAGCTGATATTTTCAATATGATACTGAACAGTGGTCTCCTGGCACCTTAATCTTTTTAGCATTGTGTGTCCTTTCCTTCTTCTGTAAGGTTAGTATTTTATTCTACCAGCAGTGTAAATTCTATTCTAATCACAAAAGTCCCGATTCCCTATTTTTCTTTAGCTGTAAAAATCAAAAGTAATTATTCTCAAATAATATAGCTAGACTGGTGGAGAAACTAGCAGTGCATATATAAAGTTGATTTGTTTTAGCTTATCCAAAAAAATAGAACAAAGAATCCTAGTGCTCCCTTGCTATCATTTTTCAGCACGTGCTGCTGTGCTCCTCCTTGTGAGAAAAATGGGATAGCTACCCTATCAATGTGTATGTGTTTTTTCCCAGAATGACACAGCACAGCAGTTGCATTCCCCAAGATGCACTGTTGGATGAAGGGGGGCAATACTAGGTGGCCTTGTATTGCTATTGCCTCTGTCCTCAACTCCTGCATCACTGCTTTACTTTCTAGCAGTTTTGCAATATGGGTTGCTGTGTTGTCTTTGAAGTCCTTAGCCCTAAATGCTCTGACCATATCCCTATTTCCTTGGACATACTTCCTGCATCCTTGTTGTTTCTAGAAGGTTAACCCTGGTTGGTTTTCTAACCCATATACTGCTGGAAGAGTTTGCTTCCTTTACAGGTTTATCTTCTCTATTTTGCTACTTTACATAGTGCTGGATGGCTAGATACAGGGGGATGGAAGAGGCCAGCACCTGATCCTTATTTCCTGTGGTTCTTTTGTGACCCCCTGTGCACAGCAAAAGAGGAAATTCTGAGAGATCCCGACAATGTTGGTGGTTCTTGCCCTAGGGTCTGTTCAGCTTGTGTTGCCTCATGCCCTTAACCTGGGTGATTTGGCTCTTGATTGGATCTGGCACAGGGTGCAGTTGTTTGGCCTCCCACCTGTTACTCACAGGAGCATAGACATGGTTCTCAGGCAGTGTTTGAGCACCACCAGCAGAAAGCCTTCATTGCACTTGAAACTGGGCTCTTCAAATGTCAGTCTATTTTTATTCTTAAATGGACATTTAAAAAGGGAATGGTTTATCTGACCTATCAAACATTTTGTTCCCTTTACTGACTAGATCTGCTATAGAAAAATCCTCCACAAACATAAAATACAACTCCTTCTTTGATGCTAATATCTGGTAGAAGCACATGATTGTAGGCTATTTTGCTTAAGTCTGAGCATTTACACTTGGAGGATATAATGTTTGTATCTGCAGGATTTCCAAAGTGTGATTTGCCTCAAATCTTTAGTAAGACTGGACCATCTGGGTCATAATGTATTTGTCCCTTCCCTGCATTATCAAATATACTTTAAAAAAACCCAAGAAAACCCCAACCTGTTTGTTCCTCTGCAGGAAGCAAGATCAATGGACAAGACAACAAATCAGAAATAATAAGGATGACCCATTTTGGAGGCATGCTGGCTATATTATTGCACAGTTGGATGGTCTGTACATGGGAGCCCTCGAGTGGGCTAAACTACATAAACAAACAGTAAGAGTACTGCACCTCTTTTTCAGTAGCTTGGTCTGGGATGTCAGTGGACAAACGTGGGAGAAGGGGATCCATTTTTTAAAAATGAAAAACAGAAGTAGGATACTTAGTGACAAGTACTCATTCTGCATGCCATTCTGCAAAATCTTTAGTGGCTGGTCACTGTGGATAATGTGACTGAGCACTGGGGCTGTGTAACCACAAATTCTTCACAAGGGGCTTGCAACCCTGGGCACTCATGTGGTGATTAGGTTAGGGGTGGCTTTTGTATCCATGTGAATGTTGGAAGGAGAGACACTTCTAAAGTGCTTGTTGCTGTCACTCTACAGTTGTTATTAAGCAAATGACCCCTTAGGTGTAAAGAGTACCTGCAACAATATGAATTAAGCTTTCATTCTTATTTCTAGGCATTAGATTTCAAATCCTAAAAGCCTTTCTATCTTAGAGTATGTTTTACTTTACTAAATGACTTCTCCTTTTCTGTCTTCTAAGTCTCAAAAATATATGGTTACAAAATATGTGGTCTGTGTTGTGGCAGGTCAGATGGAATAGATTTTGGGGTTTTGTTGGGTGATGGTTTAGTTGGGGTTTTTTGGTGGTTTTGCATCATTTGTTTCCCTTTAATTTCAATTGCAATTGTATTCCAGATCATCAGTTTGTATCAGTATGTAATAACAGAGCTCCTGTAACTCCAGTAGAGATATGGCAATATAATGCTGTCCTAAAGCCTAATATTGAATAGGTTTTTCAGTGTGAGAGGAAGGACTCCAGTAATTTTAGTTGACCTTATTACCTAGGTTAATCATACCAAGAATTTTGAGAAGTTGGGAGTCCTGAATTGTAAACAATTGCATTTTAGTAAAAAGTACATATTTTTTGCATAGAAGTCACTCTTGAGCTTTCGTGAATGGGAAGCCAGCTCAAAGTGGAGGGAAAAAAGCATTTATAATAATAATCCATCCTGAGGGACCTGAATTTGTAGGGGAAAACACTAGAAACCTTGACTTTCTAGGAAAAGTATGCTTTTTGGGGGGGGGGGGGGGGGGGGTTNAGGTGGTGGTTGGTTTTTTTGTTTATTTGGGTTTTTTTGGGTTTTTTTTTGGTTTTTTTTTTTTTTTTTCCTGCTTCAGAATCTTTTAGATTCATGTGAGGGGAAGGACAAAGTGCTGATTTGTGTCTGAGTTACTTCTTTGTAATAGGCATGTCCTACCTACACAGTGTGTTCCCTGATGCTTGCCTATTTAACTATGCATTTGATACTAAAAAGCACTGACCTCCAAAGTGTTGGAATAATTTTTATCCTCTTTTTAGAGATCTCACCAGTATGACTATATAAAAATTGTGCATTTAGTGAAAGTTCAGATTGGTGGTTCAGGCTGAATTATTTGTGTCCTCCATTTTTAAATTATATGCAGGAAATATTTTTTTTTTCTTTTCCCAAATGTGCTTGCAGCAGTTGGTGGGATTTAATTTGGCACTTTTCGGTGCCAGTCACAATTTTAGCTTTAAACATTGCCACCTATGTTGAGATACATATACTTATATTCAAAGCAAAAATGTTCACTGTGTATGTATTTCTTACTTGAAATGGTGCTTTGCCACAGCCAGTAAGTTGACATCAGTCCTTATCTATGAGTATGTTCTGGACAGCTGCCCTTGCAGCTAGGTCCTTGGTTTTCCTTGGCATCAAAATGACACCTGACAATTCTGCAGAAGTACAGGAAGTTTATTTTGTTGAATAGCATGATCCTTTTCAAGTACTTTTGAGAGATTAGGCTACCACTGTGTGTACATATTTACTGCTGTTAGGATCTCCTTCAGGAAACAGAGTTTGAAGGCTGTTCCTCCCAGCTTATATGGGCAATAACAACAGGTGCAGATGCAAAGCTCCTGGCCACTATTCTAGCTTTGACACATCCATTTATCTGAGAATCAACTCAGCTTCTGTAAACTGTTGGCACTTAAAAGCCTCAACTAAACTCACAAACACACCAAAAGAGCAAAACCACCACCAGTATCTTCCTTATTCCTTGTGATTAAAGAAGCCTGCCATCCAAAGTGCAAATAAATTCACCTAGTAGATTATTTTTTTTCTTATTTTGAAGTATTGTACTTTGGTTCAATTAACCCAATTGTTTGATTCTTTTGGACAACAACTCCAGTAAGAAGTACTTTTCTGTTACTCAATTCTCAAAAGAATCAAAGAAATGTCATACTGAAAGTCTCTGTAACAAATTCTGCATGTTTTTAAAGCAAATCTCATTCCTATTGCATGTTTTCTTTAGTGCTTTGAAAGTCTCTTACCTCTTTCCTCTAGTAGATGCAATTTTGTTTCATTAATAAAATAATGCTTTCCATATGTGTATTTTCTTTGGATTATCATCATCAGGAACAAGTTTATCTTTTGATCTCTATGAGTTCAGTAGTTTGGATTCATGGTGGTAAGGAACATCAGAAATATTAAAAATAGATCTTGCATGAATTGTGGCATTTTTCTTTTCCTTTTTTTTACCCACACTCAAACAAAACAAAAGAAACCTCCTCAACCCTGAAAAAAACCAAGCTAAAACTTGACATGTGACAGTCTGTATTTTGTTGCCTGATGTTCTGTTGTTCTACTTCCTGCTGGAAAAGCTATGTGTGCTTCAAAATTCAGCACATTATTCTGCATATGTAGGGAGCAGTTGTTCCCACTGTCTTAAGCTTAAAATAAGAATAAATGCTGTAGAAGAAAGGCTAGGAAGCTTTTCCCCTTAACTCCCAAAAATACCAGAGACATGAGAAAGAGAAGGGGAAAAGGGGATGGGTTTCAAGGTTCTCTCCCTGCACCATGAATGATCATACATAGACAAGATGCTCTCCTGAACACCACAAAGTTGTTGGTTGACACCAACAGGCTAAAAGGGATAAAGGGAATGAAGGAACTGTGTTTATGAAGTCTGGAAATTTAAACGTTGAGCGTGGGGCAAAGTTGTATGGAACCATTTCCTTTTCAGGAGAATGGAAACAAGTTGTTTCATAGCTAATCTGCTTTTAATTTTAAAATTCTGTTTTCTGGTACTATGCATGGTACTTTGAAACCAGAGCAAGATACTTCTTAAGTGAGAGTTGGGTTATGCACACACAAGTAAATCTGAAATGTTCTGTTTTTCTGCTCTCCCCTCAAATTCAGATCTACTTTACTTGAATATTGTAAAACCATTGTGTCTGTCACAAGGTAACTGAGCCTTACTGCAGAAAGAAAATTTGGGCTTTGAATTATTTGATAGTAGCACTAGTAGGGTTTTTTTTTTATCCTTTATGAAGGAAGTGCTGTGTATTGTGTTGTTCTAAACTTTGGGTTTTTTATTGCATGGAGTCTGTCTTCCTGAGGAATATTTTAGGTAGGTGGTTCCATTAAGACTTGCATGAAAGCAATGTACATTGTAAACTTCTGTGTTTTGAATTTTGATATTTACAGGTATCATTAAGAGTGATGTCAAAATTTGAATACATCTTTATGTTAAAGTGTGATATTATTCCATCTGGTTTAGCAACATTTTATATCCAGTAAACAAACCCAACCCTTTTGTCAAGACAATTTCTGAGGGAGGGGCACTCAATGAACATAAAGCCTTTTCATCTGCCTAATGTTGTACCAACGCTGTGATTAATCTTGGGCTTGTCTCTGCAGGGATATTGCTCTTGAACAAGGAGGTGTCAGAGTTTTAAATATTAGAATGACTCCAGGATAGCTCTCTATTTGTACTTCCTTTTTTTGTACTTAGAGTGCTCAGTCTTGGAGAAGTTACTGGAAAACAACTGTTATAGAGTAACTTGTCTATTTTAATGTCCCATGTAAACAAGCATTTAGGGCTGGTTCTCTCCTTTCTGCTGCCCTTTGTAAGTTTATTTCTCCCTTCTTTGGATGTAACTCAAATTGATTTTTTGTTTTGCTGTTCAGGACAGCACCCTAGAGGAGCCATACACTCCAGCATAAGGACTTTTGATGTGGCTTTACCACCTCTCTGCTTATCAGTTTAAGTAATTCATTCTTCTTCAGGATCTAAATGTTTTATATGAGGAGTTTTTCTGATATTTCTATATGAGATGGGAGAAGGTGATTACAAAAAATTGTAATATGCTCTATATCACGTACTTGTTATGAGGCAGTTTTTTCAGTCTAATTCTTGCTAGTGGACACTGATTAACTCCTCATAGAGAAGATTTCTCCATATATCCTGGTTATAGCTCCATGTATCTCCATACATCTCCATATATCCTAGCTGTAGTTTTTCCAAAACTGGGGCGGTCAGCCTTGTTGTGGCAAATACTTCAGACCACTCCTGGAATTCCCAGATTGGGTCTGCAGTGCAGATTTCTCTGTCTTCTGTTTGAATGTATTGTTTTACTGAGACTCCAGAGAAGCACAGTGCTTATGTGATACCACATCAGACAGTCTTAAACCCAGAGCCAGGTTTATTCAAGAGAGTAATGTATTTTTGGAAATAAACTGGAACAAAATTTGCTTGGCCCTCAAAAGGGAAATGAAAACCCTAGGGGATGCTTAAGCACCTAGTAGCTCTTTTGCATATATGATATTTTGGCTGGCTTTGGCAGCTGGCAGCCTAATATCTCACCCAATGCCTTAGGAATTTTCATAACCTGTGCTTTGAGTGGGTCTTTCCTCCTACTCTCTGGGCACCTTTCTGTGCCTGTTCTGTAAGCTTCACTGCTTGGCACTTTTGTTCTAATTTGAATGGACTTCCTAATAGTTTCAGAAGTTTTGATTTGGAGTGACAGTAGAAAGCACAGAAATGTGAAACTTTTTAAAAATACAGAAGCAATTCTGACTGATGCTGTAGCATCCTGTAGATATTACAGTGAAAGCAGGTTTTATGAAGGAGAATATAGAGTGGTAGCAAATGGATGTCAAGTACAATTAAAATGTCTTGGGGCTGGCTGAGCAATCTCATGCAAATCAGTTTGCTCCCTTCCTGGTGGTACTGTACAGGGATGTCTGTGTGAATCAGACACTGGAAAATGGCTTTTTCTTATTGTGTGGTGGGTTTTTGATGCAGCTGGATGGGGAAAAATGGTGCTTAAACAGTGCCAGGTCTCTCTTTATGGATTCCAATGAAATAGAAGTTGTGATTGGTTTGTAACTAATTCATCCCTCTAAGTTGCTTTAAACTATCCAAAGACATTTATCTTGATATTGCTTGCTCCCTGTTTGGATCCTTACAGCAAAAACATGATGGACTAAAGCAATGTAACATACGTGAAAGTTTGGTTTGGATTTCTTTCTCAAAGTGTAGCTGCTCTTGTGGCCTTCTGCCATAAATGGTTTTAATTGTCAGAATGGCTTATTTCTCTTGCATGTAGGCATTGTGGGAAGGTTTAATTCCTTCCCATGGGATAAATGGACTGGAGTTTACATTATTTCTGTCTTTCCTGTTGGTTATTCTTTCTGCCAGAGCCGCAGATGGATATCACAGAATTCAGCCTTCTGAATAAAAAAAGTAAATGGATTTGACACTGTTTAATTTTTCTTTTTCCCCTTTTACTGGGATTAGTAGAGAGGTCAGCTATATGGTTTAGTAACAGTGATTTATATTGCAAGTAATGTGTTTCTTTGATATATGATTATGTGGCATTATAAAATTACTATTCACAGCCTGACAGTGATGTGTGTTCTGGCTCCTTTTCCTTAAGCCTTGCCTTAACGAAAGGCATGGTGAAAGCAAGAACAGCAAAGATTTAGAAAACGGTATTTGAAGGTTGAGGTTAAACCACTATTAAGCTCTTATTTCTGAAGAGGCAAAGTAAGAGAAGGTTCTAAAGAGCGTGTTGCACAACAAGCTGTGTGTAGTTGAACCCCTGTTAACCCTGGCTAGCTCCAACCACAAGGAGTTTTCTAAAGCACATAGCTGAGTGCCTTTGACTGACTTTCCTTTCTCAGCCAGTTTGATTGGTATTGTTAACCTAATTTTTTTCTTCCATTTTTTTTCATTTCCCTCTTTTTTTTTTTCTTCCTCCTCAGTCCTGAGGATGTCTTAAATTGTAGTGTTTATAAAAATTAGGGAGCTCCCAAGAGCATTAGTGTAAGACTCTTCAGAGACATCTAGATAAAAAACAAACAAAAAATTACCTCAGTATATTCGTATCAACAGACTGATTGTTACGCTACTTGCAAACACACGCTAAGGGTTCTTGAGTTACAGCTTCATCTTCCTTTTTGTCTCAGAAATCATGGCATTGATAATGCCACTACAAGGGCCCTATCCTGGAATTTTCCTCAGTGCCTGGTGCCATACTGAGCGTGAGCATCTGGGCCTTGTCAGTAGGCATTTCATAGGCAATACAGGAGCTTCCTTTGGGAGCAAAAGAAAAATTCTAACCACTGAAGCTGTCTTGATGTTTTTCTGTCTCAAAGTGTTTTTTGTCCTCTTCTCCTTTATCTAGCCACTGAGCAACTTTGATGTCCAGTTTCTGAATGCAGTTGGAGACCTACTGGACCTTATTCCTGCATTATTTGATTATTCTGCACGGGGTGGACAATGCAATGTGGATTCAGGCGGCCATGGGAGATATCAGTGGGACATGGGACACTGCTCTGCACTGATCAAGGTGAGCACCAGAACTTAATCTCCACTGACCGTGTTGATTTGCAGTGTCACGAGTCTGCATTTCTAGAGTCTTCCCTGTTCATGTTGCATGTGCATAAAGAGATTTCTGCCAATGATCAAGATGCATTTATGTGGTTGTCATTTGTGCCTCCATAGGTTTTTGAGTCCAGTTTTTCTCACTTGTGTTCAAGGGGAGGGAAAAGGCCCAACCAAGCCAAAACCACAGAGATGGATGGTGAAAAGCTGCTAGGATACTAGGGAATGAGAAACTACCAGGGAGAGGAGAGTGGATGAGAACAACTCACTTCACCTAGAGAAGTGGAGTCTGAAAAGGGGTATTGTGAATGACTACAAATACATTAGGCAAATAGGCAGGGAAAAAAAGGAAAAGGATTATTTAAACTAAAGGATAGTGCTAACATAAAAACAAATGGATGCAAGTGGCTGATGTTTTCTGTTAATACTGATACCTTTGAATGGCTTTCCAGTAGGAGTGATGACAGAAAAAAACCCGTGTTTTTAAGGTAAATGACTGATGTATCATGGTGGCAATTACGTTTCTCAGTTAAAATTATTACGGAGATTTAATCAGCATCTGGAGACTCAATGTATCAGACAGCAAGAATATTTACCTTAAATTGAGAAATGTTAACCGAAGCATTTGCCTACAGCAAGAGGTTTCTGGGCTAACAATAAATTGTAGAACCAGGGAAACATTTTTAAGAGATGTACTATCAATATATATATATATATTTACCTTTTCAAACTTAATTTAATTGCATTTGTTTCTGTACTTCGCTTTAAAGTGAAACAGAGGAATTCTCACAGAAGCAGCGTGTTTTAAATTAATGTTCGATATGTTTGTAAAGATCTTGTTTGAATGTGTGAATAGAAATGTTCAAAATGAAACTGGGGGAAAAACCATGTGATGCAGGTATCTCAAATAAATCCCAAGGTGTTTTATTTTGAAAGCAACACATGAGCAAGAATTGTAATTGTTTCTGTAGTTTTCAGAAATTAATTTAGTACACAGCTAAAAGCACAAGAATTGCTTTTTCTTCAACAATGCACTTAATCAAGCTACATGAAACAAGCAGTTCTCCCAGTTTTTGTCAAGTAGAAAACATGCAGAATATAATGTGGTCTGAAATTATTCATCTTTCTGCTTCTGTTTTCCAGGTTCTACCTGGATATGAGAATATATATTTTGCCCATTCCAGCTGGTTTACTTATGCAGCCACACTGAGAATATATAAGCATTGGAACTTCAATATAGTTGATCCATACACCAGCACCAGCCGTCTCTCATTCAGCAGTTACCCAGGTAAAATCAAGAAAACAAAAACAATACAGATTTTCAATTTGGCATGGACCACCTTACTGTCTTGTAGCTGTCCTGGCTGTGAAAAGAATGGTAACTCAACAAGCACTGGCTTCAACCTACCTTAAAACTTTTAGCCACCAAGAGGACAAAATGCCAGCTTGAATTTTCTGTCTTGAGTGCGATATTGTTGTCATTGTCTTTTGTTGTTGCTTAATCACCTTCAGTGCTCTGAATAGTACTGGTTAAATATTTTACCTCTGGCACAAACATGCTGCTTTGAATTCTGCTTGTGCATCTGAAGTCTTGAGTCTGCAGTTATCTCAAATCCTGAGCTCTTCACCATGAATTTACTGAACACGTGTTTAGTCACAACAATTTCGAGCACTTCTGTTTACCACTGTGACTTGACTCATGCTGTAATGAGAGTACAAAAGTATCAAGCACTAGCTGTTTGAAAGTGTATCGGCTTCTTTGATGATGGGTTCAGGAGCCTTCGGTTGTTTTGTTGTTTTTTTCTTTCCTTTGCCTCTCACATTTCCTCTTCCAGCTTCTCTATAAGCTGTTGCAGGAGGGAGTATTTTTAAATGCTTATTAGGTGTATTAGTAATATAACCAGCCAAAATATTTACAGTCTCTTTTGGGAAGATTAGGCCAAATGTTAGAAATCGACAGCAAGTAATATTTGAGTACAAAATATGTACTTTTGCTACAGAATAGCACCAAGAAAAGGGAATGTGAAAAACCAAAGCAAATCTATAGCTCCCTCTTAGAGCTGACATTGCATAAGTTTTTAGAGGTGAAAATCCAAGTTCAAAAATACACAGTCAAGAATTTTCATAACAAATTTTAAATTAAGTGAGTACCATAGG
Organism: Regulus satrapa; assembly: GCA_013396955.1. NCBI lineage: Eukaryota > Metazoa > Chordata > Aves > Passeriformes > Regulidae > Regulus > Regulus satrapa. The sequence goes on from VWZN01007603.1 coordinate 317,963, forward strand.
AGACTATCTCATTCTCATGAAATTGTGTTGGTTGATGATTTCAAAATGTGCTTTGTTGAGTTATCATGCCTTACTGTAAGGGCAAGGGTTCTTCATGGCAGGGACTCCTGAGACTGTGACTGGGAGGATGTTTTAAAAAGCAGTTACATTCCTCTTACATTGAAAACAAGTATTTTTCTGTGGGGGTCTGACCCTCCTCAGGAATGGAGCATTTTCTGATAACTAAGATTTTTAATTTGAGGAAGGGGTAAATAGTCTGAATGTCTCTTAAGTGTACAGCCTTTCAAGAGTTTGGGTTATCTGTGATTGCTCTGGAGGAATTCCACTCGCTTGTTGCAAGGAATTTTGCCAAGTGTAATTTGGTCGAAAGTAAAGGTTTCTGAGCTCTGTTCATCATGTGAATGTTCATAAGGTTATTCTGGCTCGCATATCTCTCAGCTGAAATGCTGATGATAGCACTACCCTTGACAAGAATGTGGCTCTGTTTAACAACTGTTGTGTGCTGCATTGTGCTGCAAATTCAAAACTGGGGATTTGGATCAGCCACACAGAGCATTTATTATTTAATTTTTAGTGGGTGTCTGTGGTGATGTATTTTGGTTGTCCCTTTTGTGGACTCTTAGTATACGGAAATACAAACGTTGTGTTTTCATGAGACCGATAAAGCATAGCATGTGGAAAGATACCTGAAAATCAGCTACTGCTTTGCTGAAATGGTTGGGGTCTGTTCACTGGTGTACAAAATCCCAGTGTGCTTCCCTGAGACTGAGGAGTTGAGGTCTGCAGAGATGGCTTATTTTAAAGCATTCTATTGCCATGTGGGCTCTGACATAGTGATGTGGGAAGGTGTTCTTCTACAGCAATATGAGTGAGAACTGTTGCAAAGCGTGGTTCCCATGGCTGTAGTGAAGTCTGAGAGGCCTGTGGCATGCAGAGTGTGCTCACTGGCTGCCTGATTACAGGGTGCTATCACCAGCACTAGACAAGCATGGTCCATTGACTGCAGCAAACTGCATTAGCTGTGGGTGTGGTTCACAGACTTGCAGTTTTCAGTGGGATGAGTAAGCACTGACTGAGTAATGCTCCAGGGACATCACGTAGGAAAGGAGGCAACTGCCAAATTCCTTTGCTCCCTGTTATGATGAGGGATATTTTCAGAGCATCTGACTCTGGAATCTGCAGCTCCTGGCCATAGTTCAACTTGACAATTGTAATGTCTCCCTGCATAAATGTTCCTGCTTTTAGTTTCTATCCTGATAGACACTAAGGACCATTAAAAACTGCCAACCTAGTAATCTCTCCTGAATACTAACATGGTCCCATGGACATAGAATAGTTACATGATCCTATGGGCATATTAACTTCTGGAGGAAACAGAGACCATTAAAAGACAGGCGCCCTTCCAGGCCATCAGTGACACTTAACTGAGTTACTCAAAGATTGTTGTCACCCAGTAAGATTTAATATAAAGTAAAACTATTCTGCTGTCCAAAAGCAGTGTCAGAAAATGTTAAAGGGCCATTTGTCTTCTGAGAAGGAATGTGCCAAATCTGTGATTTCTCTTGGGGTCACAGACTAAAATTATCCATACTAATTTTTTTTTAATTTACTGAATTTCAAAAGACAGGCTACTAGATTGCAAAAATTGCTGTGACTCAGTTTAGAGGTTCTGAGGCTATTGACTAGCTGTGATTTGTGTTAGGGTGTGCGTTGTCGTACAGCCAGAGGGTCTTGCACTTCTTTGCTTGTGTTGTGAGTGAGCAGGTAGGAGGACAGACAGGAATTACAGAGTCCATTCCAGCTTCCCCATAGTTATCAGTGTTCTGCCACCAAGTTCAAATTGTTACTAGCACATCTTCTCTTTGCTGCTTTCTGCCCTCCAGAGCAGCAGTAGTTGTGCAGAGGCACAGCCAAGTGGGAATTAATGGGAGTTGCAATCCCTATTTTTGTAGGGATTCACTTGCTGCTCATTTCCACAGTAACTCACCTTAATCCTCACTTTAACTCTGCTCATAGTCTTTGTCTGCAGAGCTGCACATAGGATAGTTCTGTGAACCTTTGGAAAGGAGGAATGTCTGAACTGAAAGTTTGAGCTTCATTGTCTTCTTCAAGCGCTAGACATGAGTACTTCCTGTGGCTGGTGAATCAATGCAGAGCAGAGAGAACTGGAATTGTACAGAGAATGTTACTGTTCCTCACAAATGTTGAATGAAGCTGTGCTCATTTGAGGGAGTAAGAAAGTGATGATAGAGACAAGGTAGGTGCTGTGTTTTGGGCCACATATCTAGTGGTGGAACAGACAGGAACCTGCACCTCTCCTCCCTCTCTGCCCCTTCCTCCCCCACCTCCAGTCAATTTTTTGCACTGCCCATTGAGGCATTCAAAGAAATAAGCCAAACTAATTGATAACATTTGTGATTTTCTTTGGATAGCAGGGAGGTTGCAGCTTCCAGGATTTCCATCCTTTTGAATGGAGCTCTTTGAATGTGCCATTTTGACCAAGCACTCTGATTTGCATAGTGAACTACCTTCCCTATGCTGAGACACAGTCTTTTAAAGTATATTGATTTGATTTTAGCAGTTTAAACAAAACAGTTGAAGAAGAGTTGAAGAATTTTACTTCTACCTTTCCTCCTCTAGTCCATTATTGGGGTCTTCCTTGAGCTAGATAGTGATATGGGAGTAAAATGGCATAAGTTGTCCTGATAGATGATGATCTATACATGTCATACATCTATATCTACATGCTAAGGCAGGAGAGAGAGGTGGTTTGTGTCCCTTGCTTTGAAGTTTCTGGTGTTAGTGCAGCATGATCCTTCCCCACAGTTTGAGGAAGATCTGGGAGGAACAAACCGTGGAAAAGGTGGTAGCCTTTGTTCTCAGGAATACCTTGTTCATGAGGTATTGCCAGACCCTTTCCTGCTTTCCTGCTTCCTCCAGCATCTGTTTAAAACCTGGAGGGAAGCAAAGGAAAGCGTCTGGTGAGCTTTGGAGATAAGACCAGAGCTATAGTGTGGGATGTGCTATTTCTTAGTGCCTAGGAGACGTGCAAGTGGAAAGAAGGCAGCTGATGGGTATTCAGTCCTGACATGAGAACCCAGAGGACCAAGCAGCTGCTGATTCTCTGCTAATCTGGAGAATACCTTTACTTTCCCATATTCACCTGTGTTTATAAACCAGAGCATTGGGCATCTCAGCCAGGAGCTACTCCCATCCCTGAGAGGTGGGCTGGACCTCATAGCTTTAGACTTCCAGCCTGTAAAGCTGACCCTTTCTGCACTTGAATGAACACAGTGACCTTTTAAAACACCAAAACTGTTGATGCTGTCTGGTTCAGAATGCAGCAGTCTACCTCTTTCAGAACAACAGCAGCCAGGAACGTGCTGCTTCCCACATGCTCTTTGATGTGCTGACTTTCTGGAGAACACTGCGGCTCAGACTGCAAAAAAATGCTTGGCTGATTAATGGTGAGTGAAACTCCACACCCTGGAAACTTCAGTTTTCCAGTGGCATTTGGAAACTGAATCTAAATGGCTCAGATCCAGAAAATGCAATCAGAAGTATTTTTGCTTGTTTCTCTGTAGAGTAGTCAGGTTCATTGGAGGGAGGGGTTAAAAACAAATTTAAAAATTGACTGAATGGTCCTAACAAAAATGGGAGGTGGGTTTGCAGAGATGGTTTTATAGGAAAAACATAGAAGAAGCGTACAGTGAAATAACACCTTCAGTTACAACAGATTCTCATACACATTTAGAAGAATAGCTCAAGAGGACATCAAACATCTGCTGATATCTCTAGACTTCTCTACCCAGGTTTTATTTTTCTGGTTGTCTTTATCATGGGTAACTTGTTGCTTGTGCTTTAGCTTCACTTTGTTTCAGAGTTGTCTGTGCCTTAAATCAAAATGGTATATGCCATCTTGGAATAATTAGGCTAGTAATGGTGTGTCATGTGGGACATGTGTTATAAAACATTGCAGGATAAAACTTGGTAAATACTAAGGCCCAAAATGAAATCCCCTTCTTTTCAGCTTAGCTGAGCTTTGCAGTTTATTTGAATTCAACCTTCAGTTGATTCAGCATCATTCCTTGTGTTAGCACTTGCTTTGACTCAAGTTTTTCTGTTCTATCTCAGCTGTTGATTGAAATTGAAGAAAGAAATGACTTGGTTTGTTTTGAAGTAGGGCACTTGGCATTGTCACCAACAGGAACTGATGCTCAATTCACATCACAGTTGTCTTAACAATTTCAGTTATGATCTCTGTTTGGACAAGCACCACTTGACTTATTATGCAGTAGATTATTGCTAGAGTACCCCATGTCTTTGTATAAAATAGACTGGCAGAGCCAATTTTAGGGTGTTTCTCTTGTCCTTACTTATTTGAGAGGTATCTCTGCTGATAATGTACATAATGTGTTGACTTTCTTTCTATGAGTAAAATATCAGTCTATTCTATACTGATGTTTTTTTAGAGAACAGATGACCACACAGTGTATTTTCCTGGACCTGTTCTAATTTGAGAACTTACAACTTTAAGGCATCTTTGCTGAACAAAAGCCCTTAAACATTACTTTTGCTTGAAGGTAGTCTGCCTTTTGATAAAAGCCCAGGAATAAGAGGCAGAGCTGGGTATTCTTTCTTGCTGTCATAGACTGGTGACCTTTGCAGATTGTGTTAATAAAGCTTGCTGTGGAAGATTTCATAGGGGAGCTCAACTATTATGATGGCGCACAGCACATTAGGATTTTGTACTCTTTGAAGACCAATGCTATTAAAAATGTCTTAACCAGAGTTTAGGTTCTGTATGGCTTCCCCATCAGGAGCTCAGTTAACAACCTTTCTTCCCCAACCTGGCAGCCACATATCTGCTGAGTATTCTAAAAGCCAAGTTATTTCTGCTGTGCAAGTAGTCCCCATGCTATCCAAGGCACAGCTGACCTTTGCAGCTCTGTATGCCACCTCCTGGCGAAGGCTTTGCAACTGGACCTAGCACTTCTGTTGGCATGTAACCTGGAAGGGAATCCTGCCCACAGATCCATCACTGTACTGACTTTGCAGAGCTGGCAGGCATAAAAAACCCCAGTGACAACATGTCAGAAAGAGGAGTAGGTAGAGCTTCTCCTCATATACAGGATTTAAGAGATGCCTGTGTCTTGGAGATGCTTTTAAGAATACTTAAACAGGAAAAGATTAAACCGGAAGGTTTTTCTGCATGATTTAATAAAGAAGGGGTTAATTAAGGAGATTAATTCATTAATTAAACTGATTTATGTTGTCTTTACAGAGCAAAAGTCTAAAACTGGTACTGGTTCATGCAAATGTTTTTTGTGGAATTTGTACTTTGCTTTGGTTTTCATTGTTGAATTTTATTATTTTTTGAGTTCAGTTCTTTGTTAGAAACAAACAATTGATAGGCATTTAGTTTATGTAATCCTTGGCATAAGAGATGGGTTGATTTATGAAGAAGTTTCCAAGCATGGCATACAAACACAAAGCAAATGCTTTAGACAAAGAATTAGGTGTCTTAAAAACATGACAATTTCTCATTTCAAACTGTGTTTTGTTTTGGTGGGCCTAAAGGCCTTGCAGAAGTTAGTACCTCCTTTAATCTTTGTACAGTTTGAGTTCACACGTGTGCATTGACTCATCCATATCCTCATGGCTTGTCTCTGTTGTGTTCTATGAGTAGTATATCAAAGGCTCACAAAAATAACAAGTCTTGTGTTCTTGCTATTCAAGGCTTTTTGGTGTCCCTGGACGACTTTTACATACTGGGCAGCGGCTTGGTAATGTTGCAGACTACCAACAGTGTTTTCAACGAAACCCTCATTAAGCAGGTGGTGCCTGAATCCTTGTTAGCTTGGCAGAGGGTCCGCATTGCCAACATGATGGCAAATGATGGCAAAACTTGGGCAGAGACCTTCTCAAAGTGCAATTCGGGTAAGTTCACCTTCATATACGTCTTAGGAATAAAGATGTGTTCCTTCTACATTTTGTACTTGTTTCCTTCCCTTGGCAGGACATGTAACTCTCTGTTCTCATATACCCAGGAACCTACAATAATCAGTACATGATTCTAGACCTGAAGAAGGTCAAGCTGCAGAGGAGCCTTGATGATGGTGCATTGTACATTGTTGAGCAGATCCCAACCCTTGTGGAGTATTCTGATCAAACAAATGTTCTCCGGAAAGGTAATAGTTCTTACAGTAGTTACTGGCTTAGGAAAACCAACTCGTCATGCCAACTGAGAATTGTGTTTTGTACCAGGGAAGGGTTTGTTCAACACTTATCCTGAATTTAAAGTAAGGAAGGCTTCTGTGAGCAACCCTCAGGTTTGTGTGAGCATCCCTCTGTATCTGGGTCAATTGCATTTATCTGGTAGGCTGTGGCAGCAATGCAGTGAGCATCTGTGTCTCCTAGAAGCCAGAGGAGGGAAAAATAGACTTCTTCTCCTGTCTTGCTTGCATCCTTGCCTTTTTCCTGGTATTATTTTCCCCTGTCGCAGAGACCAATGAGGTAAAATTTGAGTTCTGTTTGGAGCAGTACTAAATAACTCTGATGTTGTGGGCTACTTGAAATCATTGTTGATTGGCTCACCCTGCAAGAAGGTGAAATCTTGAATACCAAAGAAGTTCTATGTTAAATTCATCTGCTGAACTTTTCTGGATCTCTGTTTTCCGATAAATATTTGCTCTTTAAAAGGGTCTTTAATTCCCTAGCAAGACTAGCAACAACTTAATGGAAAACAAACAAAAATCTTGGTGAAGGAGAACACTCACCGTCAGGTTTAATTTGCAAGTGTTTACTAGACACATGTAATAAAAAAAAAGCCTGAGCCTTAAGTGTGTCTGGTGCTTTGTGTTCCTTCCCCTAATCACACGCTGAGGGGATAAATTGGCAGATTGATAATCATCAAAATGCTGGGAAATTTGTCTATGTTAGCAGCTAGGTTACTTCTCTTTGATTTTTTTTCTTGTTTCTAGCTTCTTGGAAAGTTCTGGCTGATTCCAGGCATTGCCACATTGTCAGTATGGTTTTATAAGGTATTCCTTATTGATAATTTGGAAAAGTCCCATATCTCTCTCTTACACATCTCTGTCTCTTTTGTCTTCCTTGCCTTGAACTTCTCAAGTTGTGCATGGGGTGCAGACAAAAAAGCTGATAGAGACCCTCTAGTTCTGCCCCTGGAAACTTTGCAGCCTCATCATGGCAGAGAGGCCAGGCTTGGCAGGTACCTTGAGCTCCTTTTCAACAATGATTTTGGAGCAGCTGTGTGGCATTCTCTGTAGGACTGAGCCCAACTCCTGTGCTTGGGCACACAGTGACCACTTCTTCCCTCTGAGATTTTGTAGCTGCTCCAGTTCTCAAAGGTGGCAGAATGTATTAGATGTTACACATTACTTCATACCTACAGTCTGTCTTTTTCCAGATATCTAAATATACCCTGTGCATATTGGATAACAGAGCAGACAGTCTCTGGGTATTTAAACATTAGGAGGACAGTCTTCAACACACAGGGTGGGCTAAGCACGGCCAAAGTGCAGTTTTGGAGACCTCAGCTGCTGTAAGCAACAGATGTGAACTCTTCCATGCCATGCAGGACACCAGACAAGTCCCATCAAAGCCCCTGCCCTGTTCTCAGGTGCTTGGAGCAGCTCAAGTGAAGGAGGTTTATTTTTCTCAAAAGCAATGCTGGCTTAAAATCTTGGTAGAATAGCTAACTCTGGCACACTCCATCATTGCCTTGTAGCTGGTGTCCCAAGATATAATGCACTTTGGGCTCTCTAGTTTGGTCAGAGATTCTTTTCCACCAGCATTGGCTTTTTAAGTCTCTTTGAAGCATAAACCTAGAAACAATAGAGAATAAGAACTGAAATCGCAGATGAACAAAGGCAGGTATTAAAGGTAGTAAGCCTTGTACTGAGGAAAAATGAAGCATTTTCTTATACAGGTTTGAAAATGGAAAAAAAAAATTCTTTATAGCTTCTGTCCATCTTGTTTTGTAGGCCAGTGCAGATGACTTCTCAAAACCAGTCATCTCTTGCGTTGCCCTTTCCAGGCAAAGGTGTTCGGGTGCTTTCTGTATATTGACAAAGAAAACTTATAAATCCTCTAGAGGAGATGAGGGAGGGCAACACTGTCTCAAATGAAGGCTGCAGTTCATGTTTCTTGATGGTGAAGGAATAATGCAACATATCAAAGCAAAAGCAACACATCAGAGCAAAACCTGGGGTCTGAGTATCTTTCACCATATGTGAAATATTCTTACTGCTTTGTCTTTCAATATTGCTGATACCTTTTGCTCTCAAAGGGCAGAGGAGGAAAGCAATTTGTTTCGGGATTTTTTTTGCTGCCTTCATGTCATCCCTTCCTTTCAACCTCACAGTCTCTCTTGACTTGTTTTTTGTCACTGTGTACCTCCCACATTTTACTGGCTTATAGCAGCCCTTGGGTAAAGCCTGGCTTAGATTGACTGCTGCACTGTGCGTGGGATTTGCAGTCTTGCAGAGCCCTAGACACAGAAGAGCTCTTGCTAGAGGAGAACTTCAACAGCTTCCTCTGTTTTAGCAATTTTAACAAAAAGTTTTTCCAGGTGAGAGAGGGGCCATCTGTATGCACTGCGTTCATGTGAGACAATAGCACCTTTTTGAATCATACTAAACCATACTGGTTTGGAAGCTGATGTATCCATGTCCTCCGGCCTGCGTCGTTAGAGGCTGGCAAGTTGCTCATTTCTGGAGGACGCCTGTATTACAACACAGCCTGTACACAACCTGTTTCCTTCAGGTAGGCTCTAGGTCACATAAGCAAATGCCAGCAGACAGGGTATTCCTGTCTTCCCAATCCTGGGAAGAACCCAAGCCTGGTGAGGCCTCCACTCAGATAGTAGTGTGTGTGTCCTTCAGGGAGTTTGATTTGTATTTGTGTGCATTGCTCCCAGTGAGTTCCAGTTGATTTTCTTGAGTATTTTACATCAGACTCCTGACACTGTGCTGTGTTGATCTGAATATGTGGAGGCCTGCATTTGCCAGTGCCTAGATGGTAAATCTCTAAGCCAAATCCTGACGTGTGTGATTTGAGAATGAACAACAGGGAATGTTAATGCTTTGGAGACAACTTGAAAGTGTGCTACTCTTGGACCTTGCTCATGTTATGTACTTGCTGCCTAAAAAATAGGAAAAAAAAAAGTTAAGGTATAGGTATCTGTTCTTATTTATTCCAGGACTTCCTGTACCCAGATTCTGACCTGGAAGGTCTCCTGGCTCTTTCTAAGAGCCATCCTGAGTGGTCTTCTTTCAGGCAGTTTTATGCCACCTACCTGAAATTCTTCTCTGGAATTCTACCTGGCATCCTTTGCCCTTAAGGGTTAACGAAACTGCAGAATTGCCTTTGAAAAATGAGAGCAAGGCTCTGCTCTGCTGATCAATCACTTCTTAACCTTCAAAGGCAGTTACTGGCAGATGTGCAGCAACCCCCCATCTTTCCTTATCACTGTGTGCAACCTCCACTGCACAAAGCACGTGTGTGCTGGCCTGCCTCCTGTTCAGCCCGAGTGGCTCTGTGGTCTCCGTGTGTTTGTGTGTGTCAGTGCCTGCCTGACATCTCAGCATGGTGTGTTGTTCTGCTTTGGTGAGATGGGATGGGGGGCAAAACCAGAGTGACTTCAGGCCTCTCACTGTGAAGTTTGCTGGAGGTAAACGATCTTGCAGTCCTTTGAGGTTCAGCAGGGAAACCTCTCCAAGAGGGCTGTGGCCTCGCTGCATGTTCAGGCTCCTGCAAGTCTGATCTCAGCTGTTTTGCAGGATGAGTCCCGAGGGTGGAAGTCCGGGGGCGGGTTGCCTGGGTACGCGCGATACCTGGTGGTGTTACACTGGGAGTCAACCCTGGTCAAGCCACTGACTGTTGCCTTATTCTGTTCAAACCAGTTTTTTGTGTTGTTCCTCGACATGCTGCTAAGGCAATGCAACATGGAAAATTACTTACTTTCTTTTCTGATACAAGCAAGAGCATCCAGCTTTTCCGAGTGATTAACAGATCTGGGTTTGTCTCTGGCAGGTTACTGGCCTTCATACAATATCCCTTTCCATGAAAAGATTTACAATCTCAGTGGGTATGCATCATACGTTGTCAAGTACGGCATGGATTTCTCCTATGAGCTTGCTCCGAGAGCAAAAATCTTCCGTCGAGACCAGGGCAAGGTGACCAACCTGGAAAGCATGAAGTACATCATGAGATACAACAGTAAGACACATGTTTGTGTGCTGTGGAGCTGATCTTAACAAGCAGTGTTACTTTTTATTTCTTGGATTATAGTGGGAACCTGCAGCTTCACATACAGATGAGTTTTATTGTCTTAAATGCAGAATACACATAAAGCAAGAAGGTAACACAAGCATATTGTAGAGACAGGAAACCAGGCTAAAATTGCTCTATCAAGAGCAAGGCCCCTTGGGCTTGTTATTGGACTTTTCCAGAAAGCTTTTGACTCCAAGAAAGAGTACTCCAAGAGGCCTCATGGACTGCTATCACTTAATATATCTACAGTCTGTCAATCTTGAAAGCCTTAAATCCTAAGCAACAGTTAGATGTGTTCAGACCAGAGAATTTAGGGTAAAACTTAAGGTCTTTTTAAATGTTCAGGCAAATAGAATAATTGGTGGCTATATATAGCCACCTTTTGCAGGTGAGATAGAGTTAATTTTCTTAGTGGTTAATGCAGTACTGTGTTTTGGATTTAGTATGAGAATAATGTTGATAAAGTTTAAGTATTACTTAAACTCTGATGTTTTAGTTGTTGATAAGTCAAGGACTTTTCAGTTTCCCATGCTCTGCCAGCAAGCAGGGGCACAAGAAGTTGGCAGAGCATGGCCAGGACATCTGACCTGAGGTGCCCAAAGGGATGTTCCATACCATTGAACCTCATGCCTATTGTGTAAACTGTGGGAATTAGCTGGAAGGGGCTGATCAGTGTTCAGGGATGGGCATTGCATTGGTCAGCAAGTGGTGAGCAATTGTATTGTGAATCACTTGTTTCTCTCAGGGTTTATTTCTCTTGCCCTCCCTTTCCTTTTTAATTTTTATTATTAACGGTTCAGTTATTGAAATTGTTATCTCAGCCTGTGGTTTTTACCTTTTTCCAATTCTTCTCTCCATCCCATGAGGGGAGGGGTTTGGAGGGATGTAGATGAGCAGTTGTGTGGTACTTACTTGCCAGGAGGGGTTGAACCAGGACAGTCTGTTGTTTTTTCCTGGCAGGGTTCTCCTTAACTGGATTAAACCCAGCTTAATGAACTTCTGGCTAAGCCTATCTCAAAGTACTGATAGCTTTAGATGCTGTATTTTTATTCCCAATTATAGGGAGCTTGCTGATTACTGGGCTTGAGGTTTGGGAGGCCTCTCCCAGGGTGGGGTATTGTTCCTGTCTGGGCTGTGAGTAGCAGTGTGCTCATAGACGCTGAGCTCACCACCTTCTGCCTCCTGGCATGCAGCTACTGCAGCAGGTGTTCCTGCAAAAGGTTTTGCTTCTTGACACTTATTTTTAATCCAGAACAGGAAAAAAAAGGCTCTCATTGTTGCATTTCCTCCTCTCCCCACCTGCCCCCCTCCCCAGCCTGCTGCTTTCCCTTTCTCTTTTGCTTTTCTCTCCTGATAAAGTTTCTACAGACTTTTGTCACGTCGAATGTCATCAGGTGGAATTGCAGATATTCGTAGTTAGAAGTTGGCAGTGGTGCCCCTGGGATGCAGAAGTAGCTTTATCATCTTGAATTAGGAGCTTGTCTCGTTAATGTCCTGTCTTGAGTGCTGACCTGTAGCTGGTACTTAGAGAGAAGCACAAAAGCAATGTGACAGAGTGCGGTTACTCAGCTTTTAGTGGCACCAGTACCTAGCATCAGCTTTTTGTGAGGGGGCTAACCTTTTTTGTTTTCTTCTGCCCTTCCCACTACCTTTCACCCCAGACTATCAGCGTGATCCTTATGCTGAACACAATCCTTGCAACACCATTTGCTGCCGGGAAGACCTGAATCCTTCTTTACCAGTGCCTGCAGGCTGTTATGACTCCAAGGTAAATTACCTGTTTCAACATCTGCTGAATGTTGGCTGCAGCCTATTTGTGCTCCTGTCAGACCTGTAACATGTTTGCCTGCACGAGGGCAAGCATGGCCAGGCATGTGTGTTCCCTCTTTTCATGCTATCCCAGTGCTTGGGCACCTCCTCAGATGGGAATTCTCTGCAGTCTCATTTCCTGTCCCTGACATCAGTCCTGGCACAGTGGCAGAGGATACAGGGGGAGGTGTATGAAACAACTGCATCCAGGGAGCTTGTGGTGTTCAGGGTTAAACCCTAAAGCCTTACAGCAGGAAATGAGCCTTCAGCTCACTCAGGGAAAGAGATTCTTGTACAGCCTCAGCCTCCTGTTCATTAGGACTCTGTGGGTGCCTCCCAGAGTCCACAGGAATGTGGTTGCAGTCTCACTTCAGGTTTGCATTTACAACAGCCTGGGGCTCCACGTCTCTGCAAAACTGTTCTGAGAAGTTTGGTGAAGATCACTTTGTATTTTAGGGGGGTGGGGGAAATCCTTAGACCCACTGTGCTGGAGAAAACAGCATTTATTTTAGGCAGATTATATGGTATTTTCACTGTGAAGAGCAATGTCCAAGTAAGCAGCTGTGCAGCCCTGGTGTGCTGAGAAGTTGTACAGTGTTTTATCCTGTGGGCTCCAGCCTGTTGCATTTCTGGATTATGAGTTTGGTTGCTAGGATGGGCCTGGGGAGGCTATTTTGGTATCTCCATCGCTGTGTCCAGCCATCTGCGTGTTGCAGTGGACAGTAGGGGGAGACTCCCAGAGCTAGGTAATACAAGGGGAATGCAGAAAATGGCTTTGTCTGTAATGGATCTGGGAAGGGAGTGGTCAGTGCATGCTGCAGTGCCTTAGCCAGCACAGTTAGGCAAGGGGAACGGGCTGGGCTGGAGGTGGAACAGGGGGCCTAAGAGGAGCACTGGAAGAAATAACCCAGAGCACAGGCCAAACCTGTTGTAGTTATAAATCCTACAGACAAATTTGGTGTCTGAATTTGGGAAGATGGACCAGGCTGGGACCTCTTTGGAGACAATGAGGGAACAGTGCAGAGCCTGGGTAGCAGTATTTATTAACTCTGTGTTGCCTTTCTCTATTCCTGAATTACCTGACGTGCCCCAGGTGCTCAACATGCAGCAGAGCTTAAGGCAGACCCCCTCATCTGCCTGCTGCAGCCCCATAAAATCAGGGAGGGCTGTCCTGATGCTTTGGCTCTTTCATCCTGGCTAGTGCAAGGGCTAGAGAGCAAGTGTGGGCTTGTGGTTTGCTGGTGCCCTTTCAGCACTGGCTGCTGTGAGGCCAGAAGACGCCCGTGCGTCTTTCCCTCTGCTCACTTCCCTCACCTTAGGAGCTGTTCCTGCTGTCTGGGACTGGGATGTGTCAACCCTCACGCTGCCCTTTTGCCCCGGTTCCTGTCCTTTGTTCCAGGTGTCAGATTTCCGCCTGGCTGCAGCGTTCACAGCCTCTGCCATCAATGGCCCTCCGGTGCAGGGCGGTCTCCCGGTCTTCAGCTGGAGACGGTTCAACCGCACGCGGCACCAGGGCCTGCCGGACTCGTACAACTTCGGTTTTGTCACCATGAGGCCCATCCTGTAAAACCAGCGTCAGTATACACAACTGGATTTTGTTTTTTTTTTTAATGGAAATTTTGTTTCTTGTGTAATAAATCAACTTGGATGTCCACGTCCCTGTGCCTTATACCCCGCCTTCCCGTGTTCTGCCTGCTAGGCACTTTGTACTGATATTGGCTGTTTCACTGCAGGCCAAAGCACGTTCCTTTCTTCTGAGCTGTTTGGGTGGCCCTTCCTCTGACTAGGATTGATGAGAAGCAGGTGGCACAGCTTTCTGTTGAGCTGAGCCATCATCACAGGTGTTTCCAGAGGAGGAGTGTGGAGCAGTGCCACCAGTGAGCGTGATCTATTTCTAGAAGCAACGTGGGACCTGTCTCCAGGGCTGGGCCAAGCCAGGTGGCTGCTTTGGGCCATGGTGACCTTACTCCAGTGCTGGCTTGATGTCTGCCTTTTGTCTGAGTAGCGTGCTGCAACTTGGTTCCCATCAAGCCTGTGTTCTCTGTGGCAGAGCAGTCTGTTCTGTAGAGGATGTCACTTTCAGTGGCACTGTCAAGACTTCCTTTGTGTGGCCAAAGCAGCTGGCAATGTCAGGCTGCAAAAGAGGGTGAAGGGAAGCAACCTGATGCTTTGGAAATGCCCCAGGCTGCAGGGATGGAAATGTGGTGCAGTGGATCTCTTACAAGGGATCTTGTGCTTGGAATGGATCCGCCCATGCACTTGCTTAGTGCTGTCTTTGCCCGCTCTCTCAGCTGTGGCAGGGGAATGTGACAGTGAGACGGCTGTGAGGGCCAAGGCTGTGCCCATTACTCTTAGTTACCTGTGTTTACACCAAGGAGTCAAGTCACTGGGCTATTTTGTGCTAGATGTTCTATGTGTAATTAAGTAAAACAAAATAAGCAGCTCTTTCTTCATCTCCTGGTCCAAGCTAAATAGTGTATAGCACTGCCCTGTGTTATGAAGGTGAAGAATAATGAGCTGTGTGAGGTTTTAATGAAGCCTCTAGAGTTTAGCTTGTGTGATGGGGAAGGGAGTAAGTTACTGGGTGATAATATGGGTGAGGTTTTGTCTAAATATTTGGCTGTCAGAGTAAGGAGATTTTTGCCAAGGAAAGATGGAGACCAGAAGTTACAGCAAAGCTGTTGATGATGAAAAATCCATGAAGGGACTGAAGATACTTGTTTGCTGAGGTAGGAGGTAAGTATGAGATGCTGTGTGCAGAAGACCTCCTCCATGCAATGGTGGAGCTACTGCCACAGATTGGATTGAATTGACCTGGATTGAACAGGCTGAAGCAGGCATTGAGGAGGACACTTTAGGAATGCAGCTGGATCACCAAGAGCAGTGCAAGGATCTGAGCTGCCAGCAAGCAGAGCACCATGAATCAGTTTCTTGTTGAAACTGGAAAAAGAGAGGAGATGGAGGGTAGCTTGACTTCACTTCTAGACAATGCAGCAATGTTGCAGGATATACTTACTGCCTTTGCAGTTTTATAAAAAAAATACAAATGGAGAAATACTGTTTAAAAGTTGTCCCCAGGGACCAGGAAACTGCCAGTGGATTACTGCAGTGAACAGTGTTCTTGACCCACAGCACAGCTAGATGCTTCCATCTAGTAGGAAGTGGAGCTGTGAGGCACCTGTGATGTGACCATGACACAACAAACGTGCCTGAAAATGGCAGCTCTGCCTTTCTCTTGCCTTGAGCCTCCTACCCTGAGGTATGACTTGCTTTGTGCTGCAACCCAGAGTTTTGGGAAAACAGAGCTCTACTTTTGCGAGTCCCTTTCTGTAAGTATTTACACCAGTGAGCCCTTGTGACCCTTGGGACTCCATGTGACTGTAACTTCTTTTTTGCCTTCAGTTGTGCTGCTAAAAACCACTGCATTCCTCTTACTGTGCTGTCCTTTGTGCTTCCTTTTTTGCCAGGCTAGCCAGGGTTGATCTGCCAGTCCTGACAACAGCAGCTAGGTCCAGTTCCACTTCCCTGCACAGCTGCATCAGTGACCAGAGGAGGTTTTGATAGGGTTGCATGGCCCTGTAGGCAGGTGCATAAGAACTGAGAGAGAGACAGCTGCATGAAGTTTAAAGATCTCTTTGAATACCTTATTTCCTTCTGCAGATCCCACTTGGAATAAAAAAAGGGAAGGTATGCTCTAAGCAGAGAATTTGTGGCAGAAATTGCCACTTTTTCATACCCTGCTTCCAGGTTTTTCTAAGTCCTGTGGCTTCTGACTCTTAACTTCAGTTTCCAGGTTTGGCTGAAAAGGGACTTGGTGGGGAGAGGGAAGTGGTAGGTGGTTTTGATACATCTCTCTTGCCATAATGAAAAAATCCTCTTCAGTCAACGCCTAGAGGAAATTACTCGTCTTAGCAGGACCATCAAAACTGTCACATCTAATGCAAGCTTTCACATGCTTTACCATCCCTCTTTTCTGAAATTCAGTAGTGTGTTCACCCCCTCCTGGTTCTACTGGTCATACTCTGCACAGCCTCAGCTCTAAGAGGGGCCAGTCCTCCTCTCTCGCTGTAGCAGGAGACACTGGGCAAGGTCTTTATCAGGGCCTGCCCAGGCCAGGCTGCACAAGACTTCAGGGAGAAACCAACAGCACTCCTTTGGCAGCGTCCTGGTGCTGTGCTCCTGTCAGATTTGCTTCTCAGCCGACTGCTGGGGTTTTTGTTTCCTTAGTAGAAGCATCAGAGGTGTGCAGAAATAGACTTTGCTGTTTGTACATCTGTTCTGGGGCAGTAGCACTTCTTTCCAGACCTCCCACGGAATGTGTGCCAGAGATACCCTGCAGCAAACGGTGAGTGTTCGGCACATTCACATTCTCACGTTGCTTTACTTCAGCAGGAATTGCAATTACTGCAGCGCTTGAGCAGAGTAGTTATGCTGTATTTGATGATAAAACATAGGTTCTGCACTATGTGCAGTACATGTACTCTTCATCTAAATAGGCAGTTTGAGGAACTCGGGACTTTGAAGTGGGATTGTGCTAAGGCATCACTTCACAAGAGTCCATCATCCTCTGGTCAGTGACTTGAAGCAAATTTTAGGAGGTGCATGGAAACTAATTATTACCACCACACATTAATTATATGCCCTCAAAGTACAGGCTCAGCACTAACTCAGGGTAGGCATGTCACTAACTCCATGTTCTAAGTACTTAAGAGTTCTGTACAATTTGGCAGCAGAGTTGGGTCCAAAAGGCAAATTTTCCCAGACTGCCCTCTAGTCCAGCTGTTTATTGGTCCCAAATGCAGCAACAACTCCGTTCCACAACTCTGTCCTGGTGCTGTTCCTGGCTTCTACCCTTGAAGCAGCTGGGTGGGGGACAGAGCCCTTCATGATGCCTGCACACTTTTATTAATTCTGATTTCATTATCCCTGAGTGATGTGCTACCTGCTGTGCACCACAGCTGCCCCCTGGCCAGGTGCCAGTCCAGGTGCTTGGTGAGTGGCCTGAGCCCAGGTGAGTGGGCCCTCATGCTTGAAGTGTGCTCTGAAAAACTCCAGTACTTTGTCCAAAGCCTCTTGCTAAAAGAATGACCATTGCTTCAGAGGTCAAACCTGGCATCTTGGGGGGGCAAGGAGAGCAGCACCAGCAACTGGATTTCCATTCCTGTAGTCATCCGGGCCAACCTTGGGGCAACCTTGGGATGCAAGTCACTTTATTCTTTAAGTGCAAGTCACGTAGTGTTTGTCCAGTCCATGCTTTGCATAAAAACATGGAAGGAAGGCTTTCCAGAAGGTACAGCATTGCTTGGGTTTTTGCTTCTGTGAGGGTAGCACCCTGCAGTTCACTTCCTGGGAATGACCAAGAGCCAGACCCTTGCTGCTCAATGTTACTTGAGCAAGGTGGGAACACCTCTGAAGAAAAGGAGCATGTTCTGGGCTCTTTTTTGAGAGAGTTGCCTCCTGAGGTGTCAGGAACAAGCACAGATGACTCAAAACATTAAAAACCCAGTAGTTTTATTTCAAAGTATAAATTCCAGGCTTGTCAGACAAAACCCCACTACAGTTAACACAGACACACACTAATCTACAGTACATACAAAAATGGGGAAAGCTGGCAACTGCCCAGTTGAAATTGGACATTAAATCAGTCCTACATTTTTTCTTTTGTATTTACAAATCCAGCTGCAAAACAAAACAAGAAGTCAGATCTGGAGCTTTCCAACAAAGGATTTTGCACATTTGACTTCTGATAGCCAATAAATTACTAAAGCTGAACAGGAATCCCTGAACAACTACTATTCAGCTATCTTATTTACAGCTACACCCTATAAAGACAGCAGTACAAAGATATATATGTATATATATGTGTGTGTACACACACACATCTATACATATATATATAGGCTTATGTATATGCATATAAAAGAGAAGAAAAGAATCTCAGCCTGCATAATGACAATGAGAAAGAAAGATGTCTTTTTAACTTAAAAGGGATGAAAAGGAAAATTCATTGATTTGCTTTCTCCCAGCTATCCTTAATTTCTTCCTTCTCCTCTCAGAAGGTGTTTAGAAGGGAATAGATTTGCATGACAGGGCTCGCTTAGTGTCATTTGATCTCTTCTCCCTCCAGTGTTTTCATACAATGCCCACCCCAACCAAAATCAACAAATAAAAAAAATTATATATTTAATATATCAAGCTTCTATTTTAAATATCTGCATAGATATTTTTGATAAAAGAAGAATACTCAAAGGTTGTATAAGAAGGCAGAACCAAAGCTGGATTTTGTACAGTGTATGCAGTACTCATCCTGGGGAACGGCTGTCTCAGGAGCAGGAACAGATGTGACCCATCCCTACATATAATACAGTTTTTTTATTTCCTGTATATTTAAGACAAACAGCATCTAGGAAGGGCTGAAGTGGTTATTTCTGTAACAGTACAAAATGATGTTCAGATCCTACTAAACAGAGTCACGGTCCCAGTGAAGACTGCTGCAGTTTGCCTTTGTTTTCAAAGGAAGCATGACAAGACCCCTTAATTTTACAGTGAGGATGCCATAGGTGTTTCCAGCCTTGTGCTAAAAACCTTGGGAATGAATGTCTCAGTACTTGTGCTCAGTGACTGAACACAGCCAAGGGCAGCCCAAAAAATTCCAAGGAGCAACATCAGACCAACGCATAGGGAAGCTGCTCAGAGCATGGAAATAATTACAAGCTGAGAGATCTGCATCCTTGTGTTTTCTGAAGCTGCCACTGGAGACAGTACAGATGCTGTACCTACAGTCTTCCTCCTCCTAGCGTTTATGTTTTTGTATCCAATAAAGTTTTTTAGCCATACTGCAATATCTAAGAGGTCAGTGAAGCTGTAACTAGGAGTGATGCAGAACACCATAGTGCCATCAGCACTCTACAGCAGAGCTCCTCTCCAGGTAGATTAATTAATTCAAATTACTTTCAACCTGGACATCCAGATGCCCTTGTATCACACAGAAAAAGAACCCAAACCTAAAACACACCAGAAAGTAAATAAGGATGGAAAACAGAACTGTAGTCAAGTGCCGTGTTTGCTAAAACATGGCCAACTCTGTCCAAGGTGGTAGTGCTGAAATGTCATGTACCCAGAAGCAGCAGCAAAACACAGAATCACAGGCTTCAGACACGGAGTCAGGAACAAGAAGCCATTGAAAGATGGTAAAACTTGCATTAAGCGCAGAGAAGAAACCAAACCCAACACTTCCACTTAAAAGCCGCATCCAAATTTTTAGCGTATTTAAAAAACCCTTCCAATAAGGAAGATTCCAGCGATTGACACATTTCATTAATGAAGAGACCAGTCTAGAAGCACCATGTTAACACACCTATATGTATGTTGCCCAATATTTTGGTAATATTTTCAAATAAAGTCTCTAAATGAAACAAATTGTTTCTGATTGATTGTTGCTAGCAGAGAGTTTCTCAGTATTTTTAATCTTTCTCGGAGGTAAAGGAGAATAAAACCATCAGCCGTTCAACTACATGGGAAAAACTGCTTTGAGGTAAGGAATTACACACTACTCATGTTTGTTAGCAAACTCACTGCAGAGATCTGCTCCATGGTGACTGTACAGACCTGGCATAGTTCTCTCTTTGGGCATCAGTGATTTATGGACCAACTCCTTTGGAGGTTTCCACCCCGAACTAGGCATCTCAAAGTCAAGCCATGCTTTATCACAGACTTCTCCACCAGTACTTGCTCAAGATACTGAAATCAGACCTTTAACAGCCCTGCTGGGATGAAAACAACAGGGAAATGATCTTTTACTCCACAGCTGTGATGTCTTTGGTCAGTAACTGTCTCACAAAATCCTACCAAAAACCCAGAACGGCTGCCACACAGACCAGAAACTGATCTGTTAAGACAGAAGCCAGTTTTTACAGTCAGTTCAGTGAAGAATTAAATCTTTAGTAAATAAATATGAGTCTTCTTTCTCTAATGATGCAGCCCACAAAACCTCCAAATGGAATGACAGACCACCCCTATTAATACCTCCATTGGAGGAAAGAAAATACTGTAAAGCAGGATCCCCTGCCTATCCCAAAGGAGACAAACCTAAGAGCAAGGGAAATCTAAATGGAAGCTCAAGCTACAACAAAGCTCACATATAGTTTGGGCTGGAATCACAACTAAGTAAATGATGTAAGTTTTAGGTTCTATCCTCATGTTTATTTTAACTTTCAAACTGTAAAATTTCATAGTACTCATATGGCCAATGGCTCTTTGGTACCACCTCAAAGACACATTAACAAAAAATTGCCCAAGGACTTGACAGACATCAACTGGAAAGAACTGTTCTAATCTCTATTACAGAACTGTATTTATAAGAACCCAAATTAAGTCTATCTCCATAAATAGACTAAATGCATTATTAAGTAATTATTCCTTGAAATAAGCACACAAAACATTTACCTAAACACAGAAAAATTCAAGGCATTTTTGATAATTGGCACCAGAAATACAGGGACAACTGCAGTTCAAAGGAAAGGTTACCCACTGTTCATACACAGTGTGAACCTTCCCTGAGCATACTTGGGTTTAGCCATAATTTTTGCTTGTCCAAATCAACAGAACTATACTTTCAAATGCAAGTTTCCACACAGAGAATATCCATTACTCACCTGAGAGAAGTGACACTCCCAGCTGCATGAAATAGTGCAGTAACCCAGACAGAGGTCTACAGTGCCATTTCTTTCAGTGTAAAGATTCTCAAAAAAAAGGAAGAACAGCTACAGAATCCATAATCTCACAGCATATTTCATCAGCCCTGTTTGGGGATTGAACTTCTCTGACACTTTTTCACTCTGGCTTCACACGTCAACATGTTGGTTTTGAGAAAGAGAGCACTGAAATGAAAAAGTGTCACAATCCACAGCTTTGCTATATGGTGGAGTGGATTTAAAAAAAAAAATTTAAAAATCTCCCCTCTACACCCACTGTTTGGTTCTGTTGGGCAGGAATGCAACTGAAAATTGCCAAAAATAAAAACCCTGCATCTGCTTTCTTGTCCAGGTGCATTATCTTGCATATCCAATTTTGTTCTGCAAAAAGCAAGTTTAACATGTCAATGACAGTGGGGGAGATGCACCAATTTCTTTTCTCGGCTCAGAAGCATCACGAAAGCATCTATTAACATTTGCAATCACTCACAAGGTTTAGACCAGTATCTAGAATAGTTTCTGAACCCCTTTGTTTGCTTTCTGCAGGGGCAGGCAGGCGATGGGAGAGAGAAGCACACTGGGAAGCCAGCTCCTCCTTTTGTATTCACTAACCATCCAAACGAGTGCAAACAGGTAGAAGCTTTCATGGCACCGCACCACAGGGGTTTCTTCTTTGGCTGAATTGCAGCATACAGCTTTTCCAAAAGAACCAGGAAAGGCTCTGGTGGAAAATAATGTCTGCAAACTCAATATTCTTGACAGGACAAAAACAACCACTCAAGAATTACAGTAAGGAAAGGGTTGAGTGATACTGCAGGTAAGAACAAAATCACCATCAGCAGGTGTTATGTTTTCTTGTCTTTACAGAAATAGTAATTACTGCAGCCTAGAAAATGAGAAGCACTGATAAAAGACTAGAAGGGTAAAGGGAAAAATAACTCCAAGCAAATAAATGAACACCACAAGGTATCTGGCTACATTTTATTTCTGAAATTATTCTTTAAGGCACAAAATAAACCTAAAAAATAGGGCTGGACGTATGAGGGGAGGGGCAGAGAAACTGTCTGAACTAGAGAGGTGTGAATGCAGTCTTTACAATCCAGTCTCAAATCTGATCTGGGAATGCTCCCAGGGTGGTGAGTAGGGGAGGATGGTGAAAATAGAGGATCATTCTTGATTAGAAGAGGTAGGAGGTTGTGGGGTGATTAAATATTTTTTTTCCCCACCACCTCAAAATTTACATGGGTTCCTGGCCAGACTGAAGTTCCCTTCCCTCTCCTCAGAGAACTTACTATAGTTTGTAAGGTAAGATCAGACCACTCAAGCCTCCAGTACAGAAAGTGAGACCTTAAATCACCCTTCATGTCACAGCCTGCTCACAGACTGCTGGGGGGCAAGAGGCAGGTTATTCTTGCCCTTGTGTTGGTGTCTCAATAGACATTACAGATGTATTTGTTTTACTTCAGACAAACTCCAATTTACTATCTATTTTGCTTCCACTCTGAAGCAGAATCCCAGGCATTCAGGATGCTCTTGGATAAAGGATAGTAGGTATCTAGGTAGAACACCTGTCACGGAAGGAAAACCAAAATTTTCAAATGGCCAGTGATATGAACTATTTAGAAAAAACGGGTCCTCTTGCTGCAGGTCAGGCTTTATTTTTCTTTTGGTTCTGAGTGCATGTAGTGTATCACACAGCTGTCTAAAATAATCCTGCAGAGTGGATTTAAAGGTGAATTACATGCATGGGATCAACTCCTCCCAAAACTGGGGTAATTCTTGATGAGCAGGACAGGTTTAAGGAGTCCAAATATCTCTGGTTTAACTGCTCTGGGAAGAGATCACATCTGTGGACTGGGGGTCACAGAAGGGTCCAAAGCGTCCATAGACATCCTTAGCTCGGACTGCAAAGTAGTATTTGCTGCCAGACACAAACTGTGTCAGAGTGCATGCCATGGGCAGCGGCAGTGCCTTCACCTCCCCGATCTTCTTCCACTGCGAGGGCATGGTGGCACTGGGGTCCTCGTGGTAGGCATACAGGTGGTAACTGTCCACAGTGGCACAGCTCCGGTCCACCTCCATCACGCTCCATGACAGCACAATCCCATTCTGGCTCTGTACTCGGGCCAGCTTCAGCTGTGGCTTCTGAGGTGGAGAAGTGTTGGCAGCTTCAGGGGGCAGACGCGGTGGCTGTGGTGCCTCTGGAAGCGGAGCAGGATGTACAGGGCGTGGTGGCTCCTAAGCAGCATAAGAGCGATAAGGGAAAGGTCAGAATCTACAGCAATGGAAGGAGACTTTAATTCATCATTCACCAGGTAACTGGAAGCAGATGAGCCTGCAATCACCCAGCCATCGTAACTTTCAGTCCTGAGCGCACAGGCAAAGCAGCAGCAGCAGCAGCAAATGACGAGAAGGGGTGGGACCAAGGATGCACTAAATTATTTAGTTATTCTCATATAAATCCCTAGTTGTGCAAATGATCATTGCCACAGTAATTTTCCTGTATCTTCTTTGCTTCCCAGCCAGGAGGAGATGAACTCAACACTGTGCCCTTTACCTGAACAAGCAGGTTCACAATGACTTTGAGCCAAAAAAACGTTTGAGCTTCTGTTCCCACATTACCCGACACCCCAGGCAGGGCACTAAGCTGAGAATTCATCTTTTCTACTGGCAGGTATTCAGTCACAAAAGGAAGAAAGGGTAATGGTGCCATATAGATCCTATCACCTTAAACTGATCACAAAAGCTCAGCCTCACTTTCCAGAAAATTTTGAAATGAGGGCACAAAATGTCTTTCCAGTGATATTTCTTTTTTATACTACAAAAAACAGTCCTAGGTCTCTCATTTATATTAGTTAACATGAATTTAGGAATGTGGTTACAATGCTTCAAGACTGAGATCTTTCAGGTTGGAATCTAGGGTAGTTTTTGGCATCTTAAGTGTTTTGTGTGGTATTTGCTTAATTTACTTTCATTATTTCAGTGCATTAAGTTGATGGTGTCTAGACTGAAAGGATGATAAGCCACCTTCTTGGCAATATATTTACCATTTCAGGACACCGTAAGTAATGTGACTGCCCAACAGTGAGTGTACAGGCAACAGGCAATAACTGAAGTGAAATTAAATGAGTCTAATTCTTACCAAAAGGGGTTTTAGGTGATGCAGAAGTAATCACCCTCAAAACTGACTAAAAACATCTGGAGTTTGGGAGTTGGCAACCTTGGAGATTTGGTCTGTACCTTATTCTCCTACCTCAGTTTTGCAAACACCTATACTGAAAACAATTCATAGCCAAACCATGACTAAACGTTTTACTAGCACCTCTTCTCTACCTTTGACTCCACGAGTCACCTGCAGACAACTGATGCACTAATTTTCAATACGTTTTCCTGGCAATTTGGAAAAGGCCAGGATGAGCTAACGGACTGCACAGCTTTTACCATCTGAGTGGGAGTTGCTGTAGGTGACTGCGTGGCGCCACGCACGACAACTGGCTGAGAAGCGTCAACAAGGCATTTTCACTGCCCTGCAGCTCACGCTAAGAGCGGCGCCGGGAGTCCCAGGGCAGAGACAAGGCTGTACACATTGCGTCAGGCGATTGGAAAGCCCCACTCACAGCGTGCGCTTGTGGCGGTCGATGGTGCACCGTGAGCTGAGGAGCTCCAGAGCCCAGGGCCAGCCCGTTGTTCACCACGTAGGTTGTCTGAGGCATTCGCACGGTCACACCTGCAAGGAGCACAATGAACGCTGTGAGCATTCAATACACTGGAAGATCAATTCCTTGGTTCAGCTGGATGAAGCCAAATTTCAGAGGGACTCCTCCAGCTGCCAGGAGACTGATGAAGCACTGGGTAACAACAAATCACCTCCCATCCCCTGAAGCCGTGAAAGTGAGAGAGAGCAAGGGCTTGTGTTTACAGAGAAGACAGAATGCTGTTTTAGCACTTTGTAGCATGAAAGAAATGGATGAGGAGGAGAAGTGTGGGAGACAGAGGGGGCTTAAGTATGAAAAGAACAATTACATCATTTTAGGAATCAGAAATGAAAAGAGAAATGCTGCTGCAGCACAATGTTATCCACTTAGAAGACAGTGCTGTGGGTGGTATGGAAAGCAAAAAAAGCTAAGTCACTGTCCAAGAAGCTTGTCCTCCCTCACAGAACAGACTCCATGGTGGACACTGCTCACAGGCATCACCATTTCAGTCATTCCCACAACAAACTGGCATGAAATAAACTAGACAGTTTTATATCCTTATAAATAATATCCAGAATCCTCGAAAACTACCAAGTACTGAATCATTCCATACCACATCTAATTCTCTTAGGTAACACTTTACCTAGTCACTGTTGGAACATGTATGTTCTGTGAACTTTAAGTTTTGCTCATTGTTATGGATTGCCCAGGTTGTCTGTTCATTTCTGTTTAGAAACACAAGATTTGGGGCAATCTCTAGGACACCCTAGTTCCACACTTGTGTGAGACTGAAGCATTCTAATATTCCAGAAGACAAGCTCACAGAGAAACACGTTATCAGGAAACCACAGCTATTGTATGGCAATTTCTTCTCTTGATAAATGTCATCTAGCTACAATCTATAGAGGATGAGTGTCAGAAGTCTGTGTAATCTGCCAGTCCAAGGCAGGGAGCTCTGCATGCTATATCTCAGTGCTTTAATTATAAAGTGCTAAACACTGGATAGGTGCTTTATATATTTTTCTTACTGGAATCTCTCTAAGAAGCTGATGAAACTGTCTGAACTCCTGTGGGATGAATGGTCACCTCCTGACCTGGCTATTTCACCTCTATGAGGACCAGGTAAGATATGCTGGTTAATATGACTGTAGTTCTGTCTCAGGAAATTACCACCTGAAGATGGTCAGAAATGCCTTAATAAGATATAAGACACAAACATAGCATCACTTCTAGGTAGGGACACTACTCACTCGAGGCAGAAGTACCAAACTGCATTTGCAAAACACTTTGGATGGGTTCTCAGTCAATTTTTCTAAGATAAAGTGCAGCGATCTTACTCAAGAAGCATTTGCTACTGGCACTTAAGGCTGTTGCAATGATGATATAAACCAATATACACCAGTAGCAGCATCTCTACCAGACATCACAAAAGTAGGCTCATACTCATAAAACAGGGAAACTTATGTTAAACATAAAGGTGTTAAAATAACCACAGTGTAGAAATTGTGGGGAACTAAAAAAAAAAAAAAAAAGCCAGTTGAAACCCACCACATTGTAACAAAATATCATTTAAGTTCTTAATTTTTGACATCTATTACTCTTTTCAGAAAATGAGTTAACTGCTAGGAGAAGGTATCAGTTATGCATTTGCAAAGTCGAGGGGAACCTGCCAACATCTTTGCTTAAGGAAACTCAAGCATGTATCAGTTTCTGATACAACCAATGAGAAATTTCATCCCTTCAGGCCTTGAGACAGGAAGGAAATTTGCAGAGCACAGGACATCAGAGATTGTCAAGGAATTACGTTAAGATGACTGATAGAAATGTAACTTTTAGACAGGAAATCAAACACCATTTTCTATATAAGTATGCTTTAAACTTCTGCCGTGATAAAAAAAATGGTCTTTATTTTTCTCCGAAAACTGCTTTGCAAAGTATGGGGCATGTCAACCGCAGATGCTTAATTGGCAGAGCTAGTGCTTGGGATGACTTAAATCCAATTTTTTCCTCCTTCACATAGCTACAAGCAGAATTTCTAAGTAGCCTAAGAATTTTGTCAAGTCTGTAAGCTGGAAAAAAAGCCCTTAACACTCTCTTAACTAGGACCAGTATTGTAAAAAGACCAAACATGAAACCCAAATCCAAAACCTAAATGCCACATCCATCAGGTAGAACATACCAAGAAGCCGCATCATAGTAAGAAGTGCACGGAAGGAATCATCCCCTACCTCCAGTCTGTGGGGTGACTGGCCTCAAGCCTGGGCTGGTCACAACAGCTCCTCTTACAGGATTCTGAGCTGGTGGTGCAGGAATAGTGGTATAGACCACCTGATGGTTAGCAGGGGTTCTTGGGATAGGAAGCTTGGGAGCAGCTGGAGCCACGGGCCGCTGAGTTACATTCACTGTTGTCGAAGCTGAAAAAAAGACAGAGCACACCCTAAAGCTGAATTCCATGACTCAAAGCCATATGCCTATTCCAGGGTACATATATCTTTTGACTCATCTGAGCCATGTAAAATAAAAACTGTCTGCTTTGGCTAATGCAGGAAAAGTGAAAACAGCCTAAACGGTATTTTCACCTAAAATATTAAAGTCAATACCTATATACAGCTTCCTAACAGAAAAGATAAATATAGTATCTCCCCCACTCCTTGCAAAGGTCCTGCATGTAAGGACAGTGGAAGAATATAAAATCCACCAAAGAGTCTACAGAACACAGCAGTCATAATTCCAATGTCAACTAATCTTCAGCAATCATGTACAGAAAAAGAATAAAAGGAAGACAAGAAGAGGATTTAAGTTTCTTTAGAAAGGGGAAAACATAATTTAACTAGGGCTAGAACTTCAGTGTCAGCCTTGCCATTCCCTTTGCCAAAAGAATTAACTGCCAAGTGCACAGGGACAGACATAGGAGTGATGCTGATAATGGTTTTTCCCCTCATTACTTAAAGAAGGTACAGGCTTCTTCTTCACTTTTACCAACAATAGTATATTTAATGATTTCCATTACCATCCTTAGCATGATTTCTTCCTCCCCATGGAATTAAACTGATCCTGAATTCTTTCCAAATCAACAGTACTATCTTTCCCCTTTATCAGTTTCAAAGAAAAAAAATATATGGGAAACTGACTAGAATGAAAGATTATGAAGTGACTCAAACGTTCTCAATATTCACTTTAAAAGATCAGCACAGTGTAGAGCACACACCAGTCTAATTCAAGGAAAAAAAGCAGCCACTGCACTCACAGAGTGATGTCAGATGAAGTTACCTGTGGGTAATACATGGATGGTAGTCTGGGAAGGGCCACTTGTTGGCACACCTGGCTGCTGCACCGAGATCGGCTGCAAGGGTGGCAGGGGTCGAGTCAAGGGCTGCGTGGGTATGCTCAGCCCTGCCACAGGTGCCTGGCTCTGGTTCTGCTTCTGCTTCTTGCCATCTGCTTTCAAATAAACAAAAGATATAGACAATAGCAAATGGAAATTTTCCATTCTGAATCACAGTTTCAAACATCACAGAGTTTTAAAATCCTTTCCTCTTCCATTTACAGACTGGTGAGGATATTACAAGCATGACATTTCTCTGACCTTTTTTGCTTATGCAAACAAATGAGCAGAAAACTCACTCAATTCTCTTTGCTTTCATCACTGCAGTCTCCCCTGCCCAGACATACTCTACAATGTTTTATGCTATTATCATGTATATTTCAGAGCAATTTGGAAACCCAAATTCAATGGAACACTGTGCCAGAGTCTTTAAAAGTTTCTATTAAATAAAAAATCTGAAAACTTTTAAAGGCCTAAACACTGCAGTATTCAAATTTAGTTCCCTAAATAAGTTCTTGTCTACCTTTGATGTTTACATCTTTTTATTTTCTGACTCTTTCCTTCCTTCAATATTAGTCAGTCCTCTTGCTGCTATTTTGAATTTTCACAATACATATTTTTAAAAGGGGAAATCACTTTATTATTTATAGAAGACTTTAAAAATAAATTTTGTTTTATCACATTGACCCCCTCCCCAGATGACTTACTGACTTGTGATACTGACAAATATTGCCTGTATCTGTAGCTTTTCTATAGCAATACCTTTTCCTGCTTTAGTTTATTTGCAACTACATAAAATATTCATTAGAGTGCAAATCTGTATTTAATCAAGACTTTGCACAAGTTGAATAAAGAAGAATTGGGAAGCTTTTATCTGGACACCAAAGCAGTAATGGGCAGAGGAGGCATGCCTGAAGAACTAAAAACCACAAGATAAAATAGTAGATTTTAAGGGCAGACACTCAGGATTCTTCCCTACTAAAACTGAACATGCATCAGCCACTAATTTAGTAAAAGAGCATAGGATATAAAGGTGAAACTATGTAAATACTCATTTTACTCTTGAGAAAATATAACAATGCAGTGAGGACCACATTTACAATGTTCAATTAACTATACCAACAAGATGTCAAAGCATTAAGAACAGGGTTAATGCCAGCACAGCTCAAAGTGTTGGGCTTTTTACAGTGTGAGACTATTTTGATGGTCTCACTGAGCTGTGTTTCACACGAGCTGCTAAGTTTGAAGTACCAGTACCCTTCATAAAACTGCTGTATGATTTTATGAGACACAGTTATAGAATCACAGAATCATCAAGGTTGGAAGAGACCTTCAAGATCATCTAGTCCAACCATCAACCCAACACCAGCGTAACTGCCCCCAGACCATATCCCCAAATTCAAGACCTCAAAAATAAAACACAGTATGAACTGCAGCCCATATTGTCTCTCTGTAGACTCAACAGCCAAGCCACTTCACTGAAGCCACTGGATGAAAAGATACAGGTTTTGGTTTTTTTTCTTGGGTTTTTTTTTTCCTTGGTTTATTTTTTTTGGTTTTGTTGGTTTTTTTTGTTTGTTTTTTTTTCCCCCAAAGTCTATAAAAGCAGTGAAGGGATGCTCATTTTGATAACAAAAGGTGAGATCCTTCCTGCTCTTTGATCACTTAACAGGCCTTGTGATCAGTTCAAGCTTCTTTTATTGTCCACAATTAGGAGAGATTTCCCAGTGTTCAACAAACAACTTGACCCTGAAGAGATTCCTACAGAGATGTATACATATGTTTACTTCATATACTTATAGAATCATGCACATCTCAACTACCACTGAGTAATTTCAGTGATGTGAGTGCATTCTTAGTCATGACTTAGAAGATGCACTTACAATCCAACAATCTTTACACCCTACTGCTTTAAATGTGGTTCAAGGAAAGATGACAGTCTGGACAAATGAGAGGGCTTTTCCAGTTTTGCTTTTGTTTTTAATTTCCCACAGAGCAAGTTCTTTTACCCTTGACAAATCAAGAAGAGCCCTGCTGACATTTCCAGTGACTGGAAACTAGGTCAGTACTGCACCACCCACAGGAAATGATGACAGATAATTAACTACACTTCATTAAATAAATGGAAACAACTGGCAAAGGCTATTTAAGTAAAAAAAAAAAAACAAAAAAAACCAAAAAAAACCAAAACCAAAAACAAAAACAAAAACAAAAAAAGATGGGAGGAAGACTGGGTACACAGTAAGCACAGGACTAAGGTTAAAAGTCATTCTGGAACAGTTTCCAATACTAAATGAACACAGCATCAAATTCATAACAAATGTGGACGTAGAGGAGACAGAAACATGGTTTATGGAAATGAGCATAAAATGGAAATTGTTACTACTGGAGGCGTAAGCAAAACTTCTAATCTAATAGACAAAACAGAGGGATCTATTTCCATGCCAGAAACAGTCTATAACACTGCAATTATAGCAAAATATATATACAAAGGAGTTTCGAATAGTGTTCTAGTTAGTAGTGATATAGGTGGATTACGGAACAGCAAGCACGCCACAGCCATGTTTGAGAATAAGAAAAAAAAATGATCCAGAACTCCAGATGTGTTAACCAGATAAAACACCTTATAAAATAAAGAGCTGATTATGTATTTAATAATTTTTCTGACAAAATAATAAAAAAAGCAGAACACAGCTGCTTTAATTTAAGAGTACATTCACATATTTCTTAGACTACAGACACACTTTAGACTAAATCTAGCAATTGTTTCAATATTCACACAAAATAATTTGATGATCCTTTTATAAAAAGTCTAGCAAGGTCTAAAGTTCAAGAATTGCAAGATACTTGCAGACAGAAAAGTATCTAGATTACTCTTAACATGGTTTTTCAAAAATTATACACCCTTTTCACTGACGATTTTTGCACAAATCAGAAGGTGTTATTAGTATATATTGAGATCTATTTAAATATCTTTTGTGAGTAACAGAATTAGGTTTACTTTTTACGTGGGTGACTATGCTGTAAAGAAAATAATCAGGAACTGAGTGTTCCTAACAACACTATGTAACTTGTTCTTCAATTTTAATTAGTATTGAGTTAATATTCCTGCAGAAAACTACATAATGCTGAAAGTGTTTTCTATCCTTAGGCTGTGTCAATCTAGGAGAAAATAAAACCTGCTCGACATTTGCTGTAAACAAAGTGCAGCAGACAAAATATTTGGCCACAAGTATATAAAGCTTATGATTATGCAAAAGTTGTTAACAATGTACTCTTCCCCTGTTTAATCTTAAAGTTATTATCAGAATACATTCCTGAGAAACTTGCTCAAAAATTCTAGTACTGTGCTCTCACTGCATGGTGGGACTCAAGCTTTTATTAGGGTTTCCTATGTTTCTACAGCTGATATAAAAAGACTTCTCACACAAATTCTAAACAGGCTTCAGACTATCCTGCTTTGCAGAGAAGAGACACACAGGACCTAACCCAGCACAAAAGTACTGCACAAACCTTCCTCCTAATAGAAGGACAGTATTCTAAGACCTGACAACTAAGGGGAAAAAAACATCCTCAGAATATCATCCTGCATAAATTTTAAAGATACTGGCTCAAGTCCCAACAAAGAAACTGAGGAAGAATTAAGATGCAGTGGAGCTACAACTATGTAGCACTCCTACCTAGAGAAGCAGTCTTACAGTTGGATGTGCAACTGTGGTATCAATCTTTTATGGCAATTGTGAGGTGAATATCTACTTAATGCAATTAGGAAGAAAAAAGCTCTCTGGAAAATGTTATTTGCAGAAACTTTTAGCAGAACTATATTAGAATACTGTGACATACTACTTTAAAATGTACCACAAATCCATTTTAATCTATCTGCTCGGTGTCCTTTACAAAATATTAAAATAGGGTAGGACCTTACCTAACAGGATTGCACAGTCCCAAGGCAATGACCTTTTTTATCTTTTTGAACCTCAGAAGAGATGACAGTGATAAAAACTTGATTGCCTCAGCTATTCTGCCACTCAGCTCATCAAGTCAAAATCCTGGCTGAAAAGGACCTCTGGCGGCTGTGCAGTCCAATTTCCTGTTGAAGCTGGACTGTCAATAACAACTTATTCAAATGATCTGTGGTTTTGCCCTACTGTATCTCAAAAACATTCAAGAGGACAATTTCTACCATCCCTCTGTGCAGCACCGTGGTGATTTCTTTCCTCCTCAAGCTGAACTTGAACTTCCTGAACTTGCAGTTAATGGCCACTGTCCTTTAATGTATAATTTGGCACTGCTAAAGAGAGCTGTGCTCTGTCATTTTTGTAGCTATCCTCCAAGTAGCTGTGGGCTGCTCTTACACTGTCTTGTACTTAGGTCTCTGCCAAACATGCTGTGGGCTGTTGATATCTTCTGACAGGTCGTGCACTCCAGACCCTCAACAACTGACACCATCAGTGGGGGCTTCTCCAGTGCTTCCACAACTCTTCTGAGCTTAAACAAGAGGGAGCCAAAATTGGACACCCTATTTCAGCTGTGGTTCCACCAGTGTCAGTTTGGAGGAATACTTAAACTGATATGAGAACACACTGTTGGCTCATACTCAATTCACTGTGCACCACATATCCTCTACTGATAAGAGAAGCAGACAGTGAGCTATCTGAATTGCATCCTGCTTCCCTAATACTTGTATAACTCACACACTCCCTTCCCTTTTTGGTGACAACATCACATGGAACTGTTCAAGGCCAGGCTGGATGGGGCTTTGAGCAACATGGTCTAGTGGAAGGTGTCCCTGCCCTTGGCAGAGGGGGCTGGAACGAGATCACCTTAAAGATCTTTCCAACCCAAACCATTCTATAACTACGATTTCTTTCTCACTGGAAGAAATGCTACCACATGCCAAAATTATTTTCTACATTTGTGTAATACAAATGCAAAGCAAGTCAAGCTATTAAGAATGTTTGTGTAGAACATGAATGCACAAGCTAGAGAAATAACTATCAAGGTTGTCCAGTGGAATCAAACTTCTTGATGGCTGGACTGCAGAATGTAGCATTTAGAAACCAAAGAGAATGAAAAAGAAAATTATCTCCAATAGTAGAAATATGATTTTTTTTTCCAATAAAAATGACAGCATAATACATGGTCTTAAGTAGAGACTCATTACTACTTCTTCACGAATCCAATGCTAACTATAATTAGACTGGCCTACATTTACACAAGATTTATACAAAAAGAAATGTGCTTTTATATGGTGAAGTGCATCCAAACTGCCAATGTACATAAGACCACAACTATATTTACTCTGCTCTTGGCATACAGTCCTAAAGCAAACAACAGTTTGCATTTGGTCTTTAAACTCTTACACAAGGTGTTAGTTACACTAAATATTAAAGCTGTAATACTCTAATGTCTAAATATCAACTGTAGAATTAAAAGGTCTTTAATTATAATCAGTAAACAGAAAAAATAAATACATCTAGAAGAGCTTTTGAAAATATTATCAAGAACTCAAACATCTCAAATTACTCCCCAAGCCCAAGGTATTTAAGCATAGATAACACTAATGCTTAAAGTAAATGAATGGCAAAAGCCTTTAAGGCTGTAAGCAAAATTCATTTTATTTATCAATATTTATCAATATCTATCAATTTTTTCAACAAGGGTCCTATCTGAAACACCAAGGAAAAAAATACATTAAGCAGAAACAGGAAGTTTATTCCTTTCTGCCATTCACAGGATGAAATAACACTTGTAGCTCAATTATCCCTGCAGCTAGGAAAGTATTTTTCACCCACCTTGGGAACAGCCGTCATCCTCTTCATCCAGTGTAAGATCAATGACACCTCCTGGTTCACTTCCTGTGAACTTCCCGCTCTGAAAGACAAAACTCCTTCGTTTTGCAAAAGCAAATCCAGGGAACACAGGTGGAAAAGGGACACATTGAACATTCAGAAGGAGAGGTCTCAGAATTGATACTTATTAGAAAGGAACTGATGAAATGAGCAAGCGAAGGTAATTTCAGACGACTATCCCAGGACTTGATAAATGGGCGATAACCAAATGACTGTATTGCAGTAACAAGTATTAAAGGATTTTCAGCTTTGTAAGGAATAAAAACCCCTGATGAATAGTAGGATATTGCTGTTTTACAGGTAAACACACAACGATTTGCTGTTACAAAGTATATTTCAATTATGACTCCTAACATTTTAATCTGGTTGTAATCGGTCCTTTGTAGTGGCGCAGCTTTCTGACAGAGCAGTCATCAGGACAATATATTACTTATCCTGAGACAGCTTTGCCCGTGTGCTTATAAAGACTGACTTCACATTTTAAAAAAGGGAAAGTTACACTGGAACTTGAATGCTTACAAAACACATCAAAAGCCATCAGAAAACTCCAATTGTATTTAGTAATTTCATTACTGTATCGAACCCATTACGACAAATTTTAGCATTTATTATTCGATATACATCTATTTTTAACCTTCCCTTTAGAGAGCGTAAAGGGATCTCTTAAGCTATTGCTCAGGTTAAATGTTTTAACATAAAACCCTAGAAGACCACCAAACAAGATTTATCTTCTAGATCAACTGCTGCCCCATGGCTGGTCAGACTGTGGAGATCACCAACACCTTCCCTTAGGTGATGAGAAAAATATAGGGGAAGTCTTATATATTTCTGTTGTTTTAAAGATACTTTCTAGCAAAAAAAAATCATTACTATATGAGTTTCTACTTCCTTAAATTTGCTACAAAAACTAGTTGAGGCTTCTTTTCTTTGTTGTTGTTTTGTGGAAGAAATTATCACTTACTGTTGGACTGAACTACAGATTTATGGATTAGAGTCAACAAGTTTCCTTAGGACAGACAAAGAATTACAAAAGCACCATAATTATAAAAAAAAATCTCTGAGCAATTAATATGGAAAAAAAAGCATACATTATCAGACCCACATGGTCTGTCCAAATGCTTGCATGATACACCCTAGGAATATTAGCAATTTTTCTGTGCAGTCAGATGGCGACAGATGCACAAAGCCTAAGCATTGAGATTATCTCTCTATGACCTTTCATGTGGGTAAAACTAAGCCTTTAAGGAAGTCTGAAAGGCAATTCTCACACAGGCAAGGCTCCAAGGAGAGGCAAAAAGAGGTATCATATGATTACTAAATGCAAGCAGAAGCTGCCTGAGTCACTGAAGTTGGAGTCCATGACAGTTCTCTTTATTATCCATTATTACATCCTGATTTCTTTTTGCCTTAAGTTCTGATGCTGCCACTAATGAAATTCTGCTAATAAAATACAATACCAAATTTAAGTATGAAGTACATAGCTACTTATGTTCACAGGTGATAGAAGAGATCTCTATAGGGGCTCATGTTTCCTATACACAGAGAATCACAGTTCAGAATTATTAACCAGGGAATTCTTCTGTTGAGTGATTGCTATTTAAAATACTTTCTAGCTTCGGGTTTCTTAGTATGACGAGCTGATTTAACCACTTAAACCTTAAGAAAAAGGCACAATAAAAAACAATCAATGATAAACTGATAAGCATTAAGTCAAAATGA
Organism: Regulus satrapa; assembly: GCA_013396955.1. NCBI lineage: Eukaryota > Metazoa > Chordata > Aves > Passeriformes > Regulidae > Regulus > Regulus satrapa. The sequence continues at coordinate 353,352 of VWZN01007603.1, forward strand.
GTTTCATTCCAACTGGAATGATCTTCCCAGCCAACAATGTGTATTCCGAACCATGGCTCCCTCTGCCAGGAGAAAGCAGATTGAAAAATTGAGAGGAAGATTTAAAATGAACTAGAGGAAGAAAAAAACCTAATATCAAGCTATTAACTTATTCCTTCTAAAAAATACATTAGTCTGAATACTTTCCTTTCAATTCTTCCTCTGCAAGGTAATCAAAATCCTTAGAAAAATACTCTGCATGACAGCTAACTAACTGTTTTGAAGCCCTACCTGACTGTGCCAATTGAGAAAGTTCTTTGAATTTCTAAGTCATCAAGTGTCACAGCATGCATTTCTTTATTGTGATGTGCCTGGAAAGCCAAATTGAGTTGAACAGGCAACTATTATCTCAGCCAACAAGGTCTCATACACGCAGTACTCAGGAAGAAAGACCTTCTCTTGGCCAGCCACACTATTCAAGGTTTTTTATTAAATGACTCTGGGCAGCAATCTCCTCAGCAGGAGCTATGCAGTAAGGAGTCAGGCTCTTCCTGCAGCTCACCCTAGAAGCTGCAGACATGCAGGGCAGCCTTTGAGTGGAGCTCTGCAGTACACCCCTAGTCCTGGTCCCGAGACACATTCCAGCTACTCCCAGCACATCCTGGACTCAATACACAGCACACCATGCAGTCCTGTATCCCCAGCCTCCACACCTAGATTGCCCTACTTCAGCAACCATGCATTTCCCTCAAATGAAATTTAGGGGTATAGGAAAATCTTAAGGAAACTGGAAAAACCAAAAAGGATGAATACTCTATTTCCTACCTAGAGGAGCATGGTGCAGGCAGGGTATCCCCACACAAAACAGACTGCTTGTCATGCCTGTCATGAAGGTCAGGATTTTGACTATTTGCAGCATCCACCTACACTCATAAGGAGGAGGAGTATCCATTTCTATATCCCAGAGTCTTGGCACACACAGTTTTCAGGTATTTGAAGATATCTCAAATTCAACAATTGAAAGGAAATTGAGGAAGAACTGCAATTGGGTGTTATGAGAAGTGGTCCGCACTACTTTCCCATGGTAAAATTAAGCATCTCCATGATCTGAGAAAGCAACTTTATCACCTTATCCCAGATGTTTCTGGAGTACTGACACCACCAGAATGGTTAAGACCTAGAAATTTCACCACAGGCCACCATCTCTGTGAAATACAAGTAATAAAGAGTTTTCAAAGAACCCTGTGCCTAACCAAATAAGAAAACAAAACCACCCCTTTTTAGTATCTTGTCTATTTTACCCAGAAATTCTCTCAGGGAATTTTTTTGTAGTACGAGGACTTGTGAAAACTCCAGTTTACAACAGAATTATGTTTGAGGAAAGACTACAGAGAAACAAGTGCTTAAAAAGGAATGGGATTCTTTGGAGAAGATTGCCATGTTACACATTAGAAATGGAGATTCAGACATGCTGCTCTGAGCAAAATTAGAACCCAACTTCAGAATGCTTGCAGCCCTGATGAAGTCAAGGGGGAGGCTGGCATTGGACTTTCAGTCATACATGAGTAACACTTCCATTTGAGTCAAAAACTGAAACAAGAGAACAAGTCTTTCAGCTCCTCATACAAGATTTCATCAAGCATTTCGATAGAAACTGGTAAAGCACTAATGTATAATGAAAGCAATCTGGCCTACTATCACTTTTCAGCTATCTCCAAACACAGGAAGCCAACAACATGAAAATGCTTCAGCTGGTCTCTTCAGAAGAACAGATGATGCCATCTTAACACCTTTGTATCAGTGCAGCCACATCAGTGAAGCAATTAAAACCTTTAACAACAACCTCAAACATACCCTGATGGTTTAGTTCACATACTGCCTAGCAAGTCTTAGTAACAAAGGATTCACACCCCTTAGAAAACAAATAAGCTGAAATGGAAAAAAAACAACCACAGCAATACAAAGTGATCCCTACATATTTAAAATGTCAGTTACAAATAACCACAAACCCAACCAAAGCAAACAAAATCAGGACCCCACAAGCCAACCTGTCATTGGTCAGAACCAGCGCACCCATCTCCAGACCAAATAGAAGCTGCATCTAAAACTGATTGTTTACAACAGAATCTGGGCAGTTACTAGTAATCTAGCACAAAAAGTTTACACTGAGATTTAGAAGAAATGTAAAGTACTGAACCCCCTTTTTCATCTTTATACAGCTCATGTATCTTAATGTACGTGCCTTTAAACTCAAAATAAGTAGAAATCCTCCAAAATACTGTCATTTACATTGCCATTTTGGACCTGTGTTATCACAGCAGGTAAACAAAGCTTGTACAGCCTGGAAGTAGCAACATCATGGACTGAATCATCCAGTTAATCACAACTGTATCGGAGCTGCCCAAATATCTCTCCTTTTGTAAGGCAGTCAGCAGTGTAACAATCTTAACACAAAACAGTGGAATGAGAAAAGCAAATTAAAATGGAATTAAAAATTCAACCTAACAAATCCCACTCTGAAAGGCCAGAGTTTTAGATGCACATGCAAAAAAATTGTTAGGAAGAAAATAAGAAAAATATAAGACTTCATTTTCTCCTGACTTCCCAGTTTTAATAAGGCCACATGTTTTGTCTTCAGCTAGTAGGTGCACTTCAAATTGCAACTAAAATGTTTTGCAAAAAAGCAATGTGTCCTGTAAGTAAACATTTAATACTGAAATCTAATGTAGATCCAGCCCAAGACAACGCATGTAACTTGGGAGCTAAAAGGCAAAACACAAGGTGAAGTGAGGTGGAGAGCACTGCAAGGTACAGCTAAGAGCAGAAACACAGGTGAAAGAAGGAAGCAGGCGGAAGAAGGGCAGCAGGGGAAAACAAGAATGCAGCAACTGAGCCTGCGCCACCACAAATACTGAAGGATGGGGTAAGTGTACTGCAGTTACTTCACTATTCCTTCCCAGTGTTGTGCATTTTTCCTGAAACAGACCACTGAAGAGAAGGCCCTTCACATTCACAATCTTGATCTGTTTTGAAAAGTGTGTTCTTTAAAGAAAGCCTTGTCAAATTGCAGCCCATATGCCCTAGCTGCTTTAGTCTGCAGTCATGTCCACTGCAACTACCAACATGAAATGATCTGTTTGTGTGTCAGATGCCCCAGGCAAGCATCTACCTTGGTAAATGTGAAGGAAAAGTATTTTAATGGCAGGCACAGAACTTGTGAAAGCAGCAACTGAAAGACTTTAGGAGAAGAGGCAAAACTAAAAGCGTGAACACTCATCCCTTTCAAGTATCTGAGTGAAACCTGTCAAGTCCTGAAATAGACATCATAACCTCTTCTAAATTCCTCTTTATCAGTTACACAGAAATGGCTTTATTGTGCACATGGAAGTTAAAACAATGAAAAGTGTGCATAAAATGAATGCAACTATTCAAATGTGTGCTTTTTTTTCCCTACTCATATTAGAAATTGGCATTTCTAAGAGTTTTAGTAATTGCAAAACTTTTGCTTAAAACTAGTATTTTCAGGTTTTCTTGACCATAAAAACTACTAGAAATAAGATTTTGTTTTAATTAATTACACAAAATCTCTTAATATTTTAGCAATTACACTTCAATTCAGGGTTTTCTACAAAGAATCACTAAAAATTACCTATGCTCACAATTTCATGCATTTTCTACTGCATATGCAGAGACAACATAATATCTGCTTTCTTCCAATCCCAGCTATTAAAGTATTTTTAAGAATGGAAGAAAGTACTGAGAAATAGATGAACTGACAAATAAGATATACTTATGGGATAATTGCTAAGAAAAAGCAGCAATAATAGAGTTTTCCTTGAGAAAGAAGGTAATTATACATGGACTTTCTAAAACTGGTGTCATATGGATATTAAAGAAATTTAAACAGTAAGTATGATAGAAAAGGGGTTCCTAGACGTAATAAAAATCATGGAACTTGTAAAAAATTAATAAATACAGGGTCACCTTAACATAACTTGATGTTACAATTAAGACTTGCAGTAAAACCAAAGGAAATGTTTTATAATTAGGAACTTTTTTCCTTCTACTGGAAGACTGTCATAATATCCTATATGACATTTACTGCAATATCAAATAATTTATCTTCACAGTAGTAAACAGTTTATTAATAAAGGGGGGCATCAGCCTCACAATAAAATGAAGGGCTGTCTCTGGTATTCAAGTGATTCTGAAGCAATTTCCTCATCTGCCTCTAGAAAAGTAGGGACACTGAGACAGGCTAGTACCATTCTATGCTTTTTTCCACTTGCAGAGACCATTTTACAGTGTTTTAAAATACACTGGAGTGGGAGAAAAAATATTACCTTAGCTTTGCTATCCAGCAACTTTTTCAGATCATTACTACAAATTAGGTTGATTTATAATTTGCAATTTTGGAAAGAAAGACAAAGCTTTTTTCACAGACACCTCTCCCCACAATTTTTTTCTATTCCAATACCACAAGGAAAACAAAGGTAATGAAGGAGACAATTTAAGGACCAAACCATATTGGTAGACATGATATTGAGAAAAGAAGTTATCTCCCACCATAACTGCAACTGTGAAATTTAACACAGAAAAAATTACAAACACCACAGCGCATATAGACCAATGGCAAACTACTGTAGAAAACTGAGAAAAAACCTCTGAAACTCAAATGGAACTGCTCAACAACATGCACATGTATTGTACCAAATGAAAAAACATAAGCTACAAGTTAGTATTTTGAAGAAAGTTCTGAATATGCACTTCTCTATTCACATATGATAACACATGATTTAAAAAGTTTTGGTATTATATAACGCCACACTTCAGTTATTCACAAAGAGATAACAAGGTTATTGATTGTAATGCCACCTGCTTTTCATAAAGGAACGTTTCAGTATGCAAAAGTGAAAAATTAGGGGAAAAAAATGCAACAACAAAAAATATACAGCAAAATAAAAAAAAAATTCAGGGTAGTAAAAATCAAAATTCTGAAGATTATGTGGGGCACACATAATGACATAATGCAGACAATTTTATTAATAGTTTCTACTATAACAAACTAGAAAAAAATCTGGAGGTTGTAAACGAAACAATTAATGAAGCATCACACCACCACAACAGTACATGACGCCCCAAGGCGTTATATAATAGCAAAATCAATCTTAAATTATGGGGAGTGATGTCAAAAATAAGTCCTGGGAATGGGACACATGCAGAGAGGGTGGCAATACTGTGTTTGTATGCATAATTATAAGGTCAATATTTCACTCTGAGTAATCCGTATACAAAATTACAGATTTCAATCACAATTTAAGCAGTTGTGAAAAAAGACTTTTTTTGTAAATTTTTGAGCATATTTCAGTCACAGACTCTTTCAGTATCAGATTTATGACTCAACTGTTTTTTTTCCCCAATACAGTAACTCCACAAAATTGAAGTTATTATTCCAGCCTTGCAAATATGTCATGACAATCTACTCAACCAAATACAAAATATATTTGTCATCTCTTACCGAAATAAAAAGGAAAATGATAATGTACTAAAGGTAGCAGTTTACTGAGACCAAGGTTTACACAAACAAAACTTCACATTGCTGCAGTACATGTTTTGATAGTGTTGCATATATTTGTGTTACACTCAAAACCACTTTTAACAGACACTTCATGTGTTGCATTCACACGATTGCTCCATTCCCCTTACCCTTAACTTGTACTGCACAACACTTCCTACAGAACAAGAACAATGCAAGCATGGAAAAACTGAATAACCATTTATAGTAACCCCCAAGTATTATATACCCTCTAACTTCTTTGGTGCAAAGAGCAGATGTTGGCTTGGCTACCCCTATTAGCAAGAACACCAATAAGAGATTGGTTACCAGAATAGCTGGCTTTAGATGCTCATAATCCCAGTCCTGATTGGAAGTTACAAAAGAAACACCTGGCACAATGCTAGAAGTGATTTTCTACAGCTGTGATTCTTTGTCCCTTATCAGAGTAAGGTTAAAAGGGTATATAATAAACACAAACATACATGCATGCACACACACACGCACGCCTCTTTACAGGTTCTTACTCTTTGAAGGTGGATCATTTACCTTATTTCCCCAAAACTCACTGACAGTTTCCCAAGAGCATCATCTGGGATGGCCATCTTATTGAACAGTCAATATATTTATAATATGTCTGAGAGTAGTTTACTGCAGCTTTTAAAAGCTTTTATCCATGCCTGGAGTAATGGCATAATCAGGGAGATTGTTTTAATATCTCTCCTAAATTTTTTGGCCTCAAATGACAAATGTGAGCCTACAATATACAAGTATATTTACTCATTAAAAGATGCTCTCAGTAGCTGGGGGTAGTTTAAGTAACAGATACAGTTGCAAGGAAACACAATCACTTTAAAAGTCATACGACAATGGATTCACTTTAACTGTGTTCCTTAAAACAGCCATCCAATTCAGCTAATGATACCCTGCTAACAACTTTGTAATTTAGTTTTCTAATGAGTCTCAGACAAAGGTTCCACCTCACAGATGAGAGACAGTGGCATTTTGAACAGCCCAAACATAACCCCAGGGTCAGAGAGAAAAGTCAAGCAGCCCATTTTACATATATAACTATACATGTTTATTTGGAGTGACAAAACCATGAAATGCAAGGAAACATATTCATCAATAATGCTTCAACAACACAGAATTCATAGCTGCTTATGAATTGCAAGCTGACATATCCACTTTGCTCACATTTTTTCCCAAGAGACACTCACAAAGTTTGTTACACATTGCAGAGTAAAGAGATAGGAGTTATAAATGTACTTTATTAATGTTTTACCAGATGAATTTCCAATAGTCAGCAAAATAGCTTAAATTAAACTGCAGTTCAACCAAAGAAATCAAGGTATGTTGGAAACAATGAGAAATGGATAGGACACTTCTGGACTTTTATTTAATAAACTAATAGTAGCTGTAAAGTGAAATGCAGAGATTAACTTTAGACTGAAAAACAGATTACTCCTTAAGAGGATAAGGTGCACATGAAGTAGGGAACAGAAGAAAAAAAACTATTCACCTGACCCGGTGTTTTAATAAATATAACGCAAACATTCTTGAAGGTTGACTTACGCCAGACATTTTCAACACATCAAACCCTGTTAAGATTTGTTCACTGTTACTTTATGTCACAGTGTAATAAAACTGCTTCATAGTTCTCTCAGTATACCATAGATATATTTATATCTTATATATAATATATATAAATCCTGTATCTCTAACTGGGATTCATACTAAAATATTTTAAAACCATTTTAAACATTTGCTATATAATTAAAAATGCCTTTGCCTCTGTAACAGTAACATCTGCCCCAATACAGTGAAAGTGCTTGTCATGTCTTCAGAAATGCAGCTAAAGGACCTGAGGCACTGGAATGGCCATTGGTAAAAGGACTGGGACCAAATGACAACCCTTAAATTTCTGTGTACACAGAAAAGAGCTGAAGACATGACTAACACAAGTAACAAGACATCCCCTCCCACATCCCTACAGCCACTCCTTTTGGGGCAAAAAGCAGAGAGAAAGGCTGAAAAGAAGAAACAGTCACACTGTCAACAGCAAAACTGTCCAAGCTGCATACTGAAAACTTTGACTGTAATGACATAAACAGCAACTACTGAGAAGCTGTTCAGGATAACCACAACAAACCCAAGAACAAATTCAATTTCAAAGCATCCTTCTGACACCTTCAGGTATTGACACTGTGCACAGTGGAGCTCTTCACAGGGTACAGAGAAGGTGCATATTAGCAAAGAAAATTTAACACACTTTAAGATACCATGCCAACTTCATAAAAACAAAAAGTAATTAGAGTACCCCTTAAAGTAACAGCTGAGATTTCCAAACTCCACAGGAAAACACAGGGAAAACAAGTTCTATATTCACAACACTAGTAGCAAAGCTGAATCATGAAAATGAGATGCAAAACTAAATTTATGGAAGCATTATATAAGGAACCAGTCATTTTCCACTGTTTTAAGGGTCATCTCCATCAAAGAAAATTGAATTTAATCAATAACATAGCAGTCAGTATTAATTCAGTTGACTTAGACTAACTGCTGAGAATCAACAGACATTCCTTTTAAAGAGTATTTGTTACATTTGGATTTTTAAAGTTAATTTTAAATGATGACTGGCGACTTCACATTAAATTTGCAGCCAAAATATGAATCTAAGTTTAGACAAACACACTATACCTAACCTGTTGGTTCACCAAATGGGTTCATTTCCAGCAGAAAAATAATGGGGGAAAACCCCCCAAAACTCTGTTATACTGCAGTTAGAGGTTCTCTGCTGATACTGCAACTGAGGAATACCACTCATGTCCATTTTGATAGAATTATG
>VWZN01007603.1:362145-383290 GCA_013396955.1 Regulus satrapa
AAGAAAAAAAAAAAAAAAAATCCTCCCATACAAAACCCCAGAAAGGACTAATACTCCAGTCAGTAGCTTCGAAGTATTAGTTTAAAACTGAAGGTAGCAAGAGGACACTGTATAGCTGGTGCCAACAAAACTAGAATTTAATGAATGAGAATCCAAAAATGCCGAATTAAAAATCAACAGAACGGAAGTCAAGTTAAAAGCCAAATGATAATCAAAAAGAATGAGAGACATGCCAAGATTGGCCAAGACAGTCCCTTTTTCTTTAATTCTAATCACCAACTAGATTTGAGTTGAAGAATGAAGCCATAAGCAATTTGCTGTTGCACTAAGTCACCCAAATGCAGTTAGTACCAGGGCATGTGGGCAGTATGACCACAGTATGCAGCAAGAGGGAACACAGAAGCAACATACTTTTCTTGTTTCTCGAGGATAAATGTTCAATGCCAATATCCTGGAGGAAGCAACTACTTAAGACAAAAGACAGGAACATTTTTTTCTTTTTTTGGGGGTAGGGGTGGGTTAGTAATATATACCCATCCTGGTTAAATTTTAGATTAAATTTAGGTATTTATTTTGCCAACCTCTCACTTCTATGAATTCCTAACATTTGGAAATGTCACACTAAATACCCTAGGATAAGTTACTGCACAACTCTCCTATATTTTGATAACTGTTTACCCTTTGCTTTTTTACTTTTTCTTCTTACCATTAGAAAGGATCACTTTCTCTACCATCACTAATTGATTTATTTTAGGCTTGACAAAACGATCCATGCCTTTTTTCCTCTAGTCATTGATGTAATGAATTAACATTCCTCTTGAGGAAGAAGTAGAACTGTGCAGAAATAATTTCTATATTAACAATTACATCTAATCAACTATCTCAGTCATAGACAAATTTAAGATCACTAAAGAACTTTTAAAACCTTTTAACCTTTGTCATAATCCATTAGAAAGTTGAGCACTGTGTTTGTCTTATACTTTGGAAAATTGGTGAAGTTAAGTATGAATAATCTACACAAGGCCACAAAGGTAAATATTACTAGCCAAGATAAAAACCTCCAAAATTCAGGCATCAAATCCTCTGTATAGACTATAGCAGTGTCCATATTGACTATACACTGTAACACAGTGATAAGTCTCATTCAAAATTTGAGAGCCTCTCCCAGCAAGAAGTTCTCCACAGAATTAAGAGTTTACCATGGTCAATTTGTCATTGCAGCTGGGATTCTTCTCTATTTTGTTCACTGTTGAGCAACATCGATACTTCAGGTCAAGTCCTTAGTGTGATAAACCATGAGTGTGAAGTGCGTGTGTGTACACACATTTGAAAACACAAAGCAATTTCTGTTTCATTATTAATGTAATGGGAAACGAGTTTTAAATGCTACACTGTTTCATCTTCCAAAGTGGACCAACCATAGTATGTGATTCTGTAAGAAGTTTTCTATTTTTATTTACAGGAAGATCTCTTGTCAGAATCTATGATGATTCTCATCAAAATTATTCACATCCACTATGCTGAGAATTTCCAACCTATAAAAATCTATGGAAAAGGTAACAACAGGACCAGTTCACTAATCTGAAGAAGTTAAAACAAGAAACGGTGTTTGGACAGGGTTCAACAGGGAAGAACAAGATGTACTTCTTGTGAATTATATATACTGACAAAGACTAGAGTGCAAAAATGATATGACATGTAATGAAGGGTGTTGGTGAGAGGAAATACAATAAAAAAAAACAACCTCTCACAAGTTAGGCACAGAGACAACACAAACACTAATTATCTGGCATTTCAGCAAGAAATCGTTTTCGTATCTTTTGAGAATGCCTTCCCCATTTCATGCACAACTGAAGAGATCCCAATTTTAATACCACATGTGTCAATATTCTGCTCTTGGAGAACAGAATGACTGGAATCTTAAGCCAAAAATATTAAACTGGAGAAGGAAAGACCTGCAACGCAAATCTGCAGCTCACAAAGAAAATACATTTAGAAGAAGGCTTTTAAAAAAAGAAAATAAAGGCACAGTCTTCTGGTAAGTCTGATAACAAGGTGAACAGAGGGTGACAGTGGTTAAGCAATTTCAGGTGTTTTCATGCTTATGTATATATTTGTAGTGCATCTGCGTCTATTTAATTCAGCTTCTACTTTCTTGGTACTCTTCAGTAATCAAGTACTTGATTTGTAAGATGCTACATTAGCGCCAGCAGGCACAAAATGGTATGATAAATAACACTCTTCACAAAATATAAAAGCCACACTTAGTGAAGAAAGCATATATTCAGCTAAGTGGAAATCAGTATCTCCCTTTGATGTTTTTGAAGTAGCTCTGCTCAGCCACTTGGAAGAGTCCCAGCTGCCACAAAACATCATACAAACTCCAAGCCCTGCTCTATGTTTCTGCCCCATAGCTCACATCTTGAGTGCAAACAGGATACTTCTTGCTGAACTAAACCGTAAGAAATTTCCTTAGTAGACCAAGTAAAAAAACACATTTAGTAATTTTTTCCATTTTAGCAATTCATCTGAAATCAGTTCTATTACAGAAGAATCAAGTCATTGGCTCTTGTTTTATCACACGCTTTATAAAGACAGGTTTGCTACAACAGCCTTGAAGGGGAGCAGCAGTTAGGTTCCCACTGGCCACACTCTTGGGGAGAAACACCTTGGACGAACTGCGTCTCAACAGGATCGGGCTTCTGCAATTCAGAGCTGGGTGTCCCTCAGCGACTAAAGCCACAGAGTTAGCATCAGGTGGCATCACAGATTTTGTGGGGAATAAAATTTTGTTTTGTTCTAGAACAACACGTTTTACGGAAGAGGTGGATGCACCAGACACTGATTCTTTTATCACTTCATTTGGGATCTTGCTGTATCGATAACTGGGGGCATTGTTTTCCACTCTATCTGACCAGGCCCTGTAGCGAACCTCTGCAGATCCCCAGTAGTGCCTAATAGCAGACTCGGAGCGATGGCCCGTCACTGCCATTATTTCCCTGGGCCCCAGCCCTGCTTCGCAGAGTAGCTGGATGGTGGTAGTTCGGAGAGAATGATTGGTGTACCGCTGAGAGAGCCTGGCTGCCACACTTATCCTGGGCATCATGGTACCCAAGTAGTTCACACCCATCGGTTCTCTTTTGTACCAGACGGGCTGTTCTTGCATTTGCTCTGACGTTAGCTTTAGAGGGTGCAGGTAAAAGGCAGGGGGCTCTGGAGGCAACTTGGACAAATAAAGTTCCAAGGAAAGAACAGGACAGTTTGGGTCCCCAGGCATATCATACATTTTACCCATTTTATGGGGATCGTCTCCGTTTTTGCCTTTGCCAGGATATCTAAACATAGCATATCGTCGCCCGTTCTTGTCCTTCTCAACAACAAACGCATCTGGAGCCAGATCTCTTAGAATTTCCCTCCCTCGCTTGGCAAAATGCAACTGCAAATCAAACCACACCTTGTTGACGAGCGCCAGGGGACTGTGCAACCCCAGCACACCAGACTGCTTAATCTTACGCAAGTCCTCAGCAGCTATAGGAGGATGGTGGTGAGTCTCATCCTTTCCCTGCATGCGCAGCATCTTCAGCACACTCACAAACACCATGTTTGCACTGGCAAACTCTTTGTCCTTCATTAAGCAAATCTGACGATTATAAGGTGGCATTTTGAGATGCCGGTTTAAGCCAGCACGCATTGACTTGTAGCTTGCCACACTGTAGGTATTTCCATCATGATTTCTTATCGTGTAATAAAACTCTCTTAAGATATCATTGAGTTCACTTACAGGAACCAATTCAAAGCTAGGATCCTTGCCATTTTTGGCCAGCCACTGTTTTAATAGGTTAGCTGCCCAGCCAGTCTGCTTGTGGGTGTTTTTGATGCTCTTAGCATCCTCTTCCTCTTCCTCCAAGCCAAAGAGGACATCCTCAGGGAAGTTAAAATTCGTCTGTGCTGCTTCTACTGCTTCTTTATTTTCTGATGAAGTCTCTTCCTGTTTCAACTGCTTTTCGAAACAATTGATCAAAGTTGTACCATCAAATATGCCACAGGTATACGGCACACAGTGAACTACTTTTTGACCTGAGAGCTGCGAAGTGTGGAGTAATACATCATACTTTGGATTTTACGTAACAAAAAGCAGGTGGCATTAACTGGATTTTTCAAATGAATGGCATGTCAATTCCATACCTCGCTAGCCAATTAAAATGCATTAGTTCCTTCTTTTTTAACAATGGCATTACACATGCTTAAACTGATTTCACAGAAAGCAAACCTAGAATATACACGACCCACCAGAAGACTGAACACCAGAAATCATCCTATATCTTTTATTTCCCCTCCTCTTAGCGCACCTTCCACTGCTAAATGTCATTATCATACACAATCTGTTCTTCCAAATTTTTTCCAGATTTCAGGCTCTAACTGAAGAAAAATTCCAAAATATGCAACTTATACTGAAAATTAAGCCTTAAAAATTGTACTACTGTCATCCATTATGGTACTGAATTTCCTACATATCAACAACTGACAAGGGTTTTTAATAGCTATAATCCACAGGTATCATTGAATAATGAAGTTCCAAACAACCTTCCTTTATGAAATGCCGTAAGAGAAAGAGAGGCATAGTTTATACTCTAAAATACTGGCTACCTTTGCCAGACTACTTTCAGTGGGTGAAAAGAAAAATATTGTCCAGTATATTTTCTTCTTGCTTTGAAATACAATTTAGATTAACTGTACCTTGAGACATGAATGAATTTGAAAATATTGTCTACAAGAAATTTTTATTCCCCTTAATAAAATGACTTTTGGTTAACAGCAATAGTTAAGTATGAGGTGCTTTGTAAAACAGCTACAGACAGAAAGAAAATGATTTATCAAGAACTTTAAATAACTTAATTTCAAACTTTAAATTTCATAGCAAGTTCAAGAAACTTCAGACAAGGAATCCAGAAGTATTGCAATTTATCCTTTATAATGAAGTAACTATTCCTGAAGAAGGTTTATTTTCCTTTTTTTCTTCTTCCCATAATATATGGCAATCAAAGACTAGAATTCCAATTTTAACTTCTGGATTAGCGTGGAAATGAGAACACTGCATAATTTATAAAATATTTGTAGATAGAAGTTCAAGCCATTCAGACAAAGATTGGGCAGTCTTTTCTTTGTATGCCAGTGCGATTTTAGCAGACAATTTTTAGTCTGCTCCTGATCGCCGACTTGTCTACCTACAAAAATCCCGTCAGAAAACTTCTGAAAAAATTATCATAAGCTCGTGCTGCAAGTAACAGTGAATCATAAGAAGAAAAATATAAACTGAGAGAAACTAGAAAAGATGGCACAAAAGAAACTTAAATAGTTTCATTATAATCAATGAAGGTAAAGAAAATCTCCTGTGGATTGTAACTTTAGAATTATATACGGAAACAATCAGCAGCCTACCTGTGTTGTTCCCTCAGCAGGTCGCTTGTTTGCCGAAGTATCTGTTGGTGGCCTGCTTGTTGTCTGGTTTTCTGAGGGGTCAAGAAATTGTTCATTTGCAGTATCCAATCACTACTAATTATTGCTACCCACCACTAGCCATATTTGAAGGCAATATTCAAAACTGTTTGACACTAAGCATTCAGTATGTGACGTATTTTACACGCAGCCCCAGTTTTCAATTACGAATATTCAAGTTTGATTAATGTGTTCTTTCCTTGTAAGTCTGACAGTATATTAAAAGCATTTTATGGGCCATCTCCTTGCTTGAGCACAAAGTATAACTCCAACCTCTCCTCCCTCTGTATGCATATTGATAAGCTATTCAACTGAAAATTAATACAATTGTTAAATATTTCCATACAAAAAAAGACCTGACTGAAAAAAGGACGGTTAAACAGACTGCAAAATACATAACTGAGAGAAGGAGACAGTACCTTTAGTAGCTCAGCCAAACATTAAACTAGCAATTTAAGAAACTGCTGTAATGTGTGATGTAAATATATTAATTCAAATTCTGTTCTGACTCCTTTTCATTTTAACAAAAACTTATCACTAACAGTGCTGGAACAAATCAGTGTTTCAATTCTGGTGAGAAAACTATTAGGGTATAAATTAAGTCTATGGAAACTGCACAAAATGAGATATTCTTTGGACACACAGGTCCTCTCTTTTGTCACTGTATCTCATCAGTCACAACCCTTCTTATGTTGTCTTAAATCACTTCTATTTGCTTGAGAGCTAAGAGTCAATATAAAATATAAATGTCTAACTCTACAGAGCACATATTTTAACATAGGTAACTTAGACACAGGAAAATGAAATGAAACTAGTTCTGATGTCAAGTTCTGCTCGAGTTCCTTCTAACATTACATTGTGCCAATGAGGCACTTGCTATAACTCTGACTCACTTACAAATCTTGAAAACCTCTTATAAAAAAATTTAAGGTATCTAAAATCAACACTGCAAACAACCATTAAGAAAGGATCAAAGATTGAGAAAAAGTATTTAAAAATAATTGACCAAATTATTGTTATTTGAACATCTATTGTATTTACGGACTTTAAATAAAGACTGTAAGTGTACTCCTTTGGAACTAGGTTTGTATCCAGTTGGTTTTCTCTCCCATTTTGTTTACTTCTAAGTGTTGCGAAAATTAAGTTACAACTGTCCTTTCCTTTCAGTATGCCTTTACTTAAAAAGGTCGTTCATACTATTCTAAGAGGCGGTATTAAAAATAAATACCAAGTTCTTAATGATAGGAGTTTCTGACTTCACGCTAGGACTTATACAAATCAAATTCCAAATAAAACAAAGCTTACAAGCCACACTGCTAACTCCCTCTAAGTGGAGTTTATTTTCAACAATATCTAACAGATCTGTCATAAGAGATTATTTTGATCTTGAAAATTTCAACAGAAATGCAACCTAGAAGAACCATCTCCGTAAAACATATTACGAAACAATTTTCCACGGAGTGCAGTTTTATGTTTCCCTCTGACCACTATATCTTCCTCTGCCAGAGTCAACATTCAAGCAATAACTTACCAGTCTTGGGTGGTGCAACGGTGGCTGGTTCGGTAGGAGCTGTACCACTAAAAGCAGTGAGAGGAATCTTCATCTGTACGGGCGCTCGACTGGCAGTCGCGTTATAAAGTCCTGGAGTACCCACTGTGGGCAAAGAAGTCCTTGTGGTCTGGGCAACAGGATGTGTAGCAGGAACAGCCTGTACTGCCAATGTTGTGCCTATTGACCCAGCACCAGCTGTAGAGTTCCTCTGAACACCAGGACTGGGCACATGTGGGATGTTATTTGGTTTAGTTGTGTTAGTTGACGCCAAAGACACTGTAGTTTTGGTAACGCTACCGACTGTAGATGAGTTTTGTACAGATATAAATTCAACGTTGCCTGACTGCTGGTTAGAGACCAAAGTCCCTGTGTGGCCTTGCAGAAGCTGAGTCTGGGATGACACTGCCACAGGTACATGCAGGATTACGGGCAAAGACTGCAATGAGACAGACACTGACTGAGCGCTGGCAGTGGGCACTTGGTTAGTGCCTACGACTGTAGCCGGGTTAGCTGTGGGAAGCACTGCTGTTGTCAAAGAGCTGGTGGAGGACACTGGAGTCTGAAGCTTAGGATGTCCACTGACAACTGCTGGAGAAGCAGCAAGACTGGAAGCAGGCACTATACACAAAAAAATAAATGAAAAAAATTAAGCACTTGACTCAAGTGGGAAGTTTCACTGCAACACAACAAATGGAAACAATTTATGATGAGGGCAGTGAGTCACTGGAACTGGTTGTCCAGAGTGACTGTGAACGCCCTATCATTTTAACTGTTCAATGTCAGGCTGGACAGAGCTTTGAGCAACTCCATCTTGTGAAAGATGTCCTTGGTGGCCCATAGTGAAAGGACTGGACGAGATGATCTTTAAAGATCCCTTCCAACCCAAACAATTCTATGGTTCTATGAAAAAGGTAGTGTATAATAACTTCTTTTTGCAAATAAAGGCTTTAGGCACTATTTTTCTGTTGTACATTCTGATATTTAATAGCCTGGTTAAAGAGACTGCATTTCTGTTTATAAGAAATGCCAGAAAAAAAAATATATATAAAGAATTATGACACAGGCTTGAAGAAAGCTCCAAGATTTAACTGCTGAAAATGCAAAATACAGCATTTTAAACACCCATTACAGAAATGGCAGAGCAACTGGTGCTTCACAAAACACAACAAAAGAAAAACTATGTCAGTTATGATTAGCTTGCCTTGCATAGGTAAGATCTTGTATCCAGAACGTTCTACCAAAACCAAGTATTAATGTGTCAGAGAAGATATTGACTTTTATGCAACAAAATTTCAGGATTAATTCTAAAGATCAGGAGCAAAATACACTACTGAAAGGCAGGACATGCAAATGATAAGATAATCCTGTGGGAAAGATCCAGCATTCAGTATTAAACCAACTATTTTTTACAACCATGGACAGTGAGACTACAATGAATATATTAATGGTGAGTTTGAGTCTATACTCCCTACGAAATTTTAATCTAGAAATTCTGTTTTTCAGCATGACTCCTTTAAGAAATGTAATTTTTAACTGCTGTTTAGTTTCCCACTCAGTTTCTATAGTCTTTAGGTAGAGGGAAGGATATGATCAGCATTCTATTATGATCAAGTACATTAAGGGGCCTGAGACCTGTTTCAATTCTTGGCAGCCAGTTTTGCTGCCATATCCAGCATGCAGTCTCCTGAAGCATCTAATTTACCACAAATTCTGCTTGGCCAAATCAACACATTTTTTCCTATACCTGGTAAGCACACTACACAAATACAAACTGGGAATGTGCTAGAGAACTAAAAATAATTATTTCTTTTATGTCAGAAAAGAGGAGTGAAATCAGTTTTGCTCTGTTCAGTTAGTTATTTCTTTAATGGAAAGCAATAAAACCTTTTAAGAAATGTGTTTACAGTCCACAGGGAGAGTTTCTTACCTGGATTCACAGGGGCTTGAAAAGTTGCTGGTGTGCTCTCTCCTACATTCCTCTTTGATTCCAGAATTTGCCTCACTGTGCCAGCATTTCTAAAGAATGAAGTTTGAGTTGCCATTTCTCTTAATATGCCACATAAGGTGTATTTATTTAAAAATAATTAAGTTATTTTAAATCCCTAATTTTACAGATGTTCTTTTCTTTGAGATTTTCTTTTATAAACCCATTTTTTGCTTCTCAAACAAATTAACTTTGGATATTTCCCTAATAAAAAGAAATAGAGAATTATTTATAAATTTTCAAGTCCTTGCACCAAGCTTGTCTTGCACCATGAGTATTTTCCTGTTCTTGAAATTAAACTTCCACTATTATCTTTAATTTTTAAACAGTGAAACTGATGCTAAATAACATCTAAATTTAACCAGAAGGGGTTCAAATCTGCCAATTTATGCCTTCTGTAAAAGCAAATCAAATTTTACAAGTGAAGAGCAATGAAGGAAAAGGAGGAACTCTTTAATTAAAAAAAAAAAAAAGGCAATACAGAGATTGTCTGAAGTGTCCTATGGTAAATTTTAACATGGTCCCCGTGATGTGCTTTGCTTACCGATACGTGGCACTGTTGGTGTTTGCAGTGTCGGGTGCTGCTTTCCCTGGAGATACAGGTGCATTTGCCACATTCTACACAGAACAAGAGAGGACAATAACAAAACAACTCTAAATCAGCTGGCAAACTTGCACTTTCATTCTGTTTCATATCCATTCAGTGCTGTGTGAGAGATTCATTTACTGAAATCAACACTGCAGGAGAATTTGATATATTTTACAAGTACCCAAAATCTCCTTGGTCCTACTGCCTGTCTCCCCTATATTCTCTCTTTCCTGTTCCCCCTCTCACCCCTCAGAATCAAGGTAGTGGGATTCACTTTTATTTACACTGTACTCCTCATACTGAAGTAAATTAGATTCAGTTACATACAGTTTAAGGTGTTTTCACATTAAAAATGGCTAAAGAAGTTTCTGTACAAATCAGAATTACGTAACAGATGTTAATACTTCTTTAACCAGTCAAACCTGCTTAGTCGATGCCATTGAATAAACAAGTCACATCTTTCTGCATATAAATCTTATTTATTTCCCAACAAAAGGTTTAGGCTAACTCAGAAAAAAAAACCCAGACCCCAACAAATCTAGTTCTTACTTCCTGTCTCTTCTTCAAGTCCTCCTTGGCTGCTCCAACCCGCTTTGTCAATCTCGCAATTTTAGTCTGAATAGAAAGAATGAAAACAAACAAAAGATGAAAACAAACAAAACCATAAATCCCCAAGACCCATCAAAGAAATTTTACAAACTAAAAGGCATATGACTAAGACATCGAGTCAAAGTCTACTTTCATATCAGGGAAGTTATTCTTCCCTGAAATGTAGTACAACTATTACTTTCAACTATATTATAGCAGAAAGACAAGCATATGCACCACAAGCAAGATATCTTAGAGATAAGTTTGTTTTTCTTCCTCTTCACAACTGCACAAATTAATCCATCTGCATGTTCACACAAAACTACATAAATGAAATCCTTACATGATGTTATTAATTTGATACTCTAGTTGATGGCTAAAGATAATGGTAATCAAGTATTCTGAAAGCATCCTAGAAAGCACTTAAAAAGTCAACATAAAACATCTGTGGCAACAAAAGGAATGAGTTGTATAGTGGGAACCCATCTGGTAAACTCCGTATTTCTTCTAATGAAAAAAGTAAAATGGCCTTATTGTCTGAACTTGTTATGACATAAGCTTTTAATTGTCTCGTCAGTTCAAAATTCTTTGCATTTTGCAATGTTCTTCATTACTTCACTACTACATACATATTTTCTATAAAGAATGCAGGAAAGCATACTGCATTCACTAGCTATTTGCTTCCTTGCTAGTACATCAACCATTTACACTCTGGGGAAACAACATGTGATGTAGAATGCTCACAGTCCAGTGCTACTGTTCTTTCCTTTCCGCATGTTCCCATTTTTAAGCAAATTTCCAGTTCCATAAAGACCTTAGATAATTTCATACTTGGAAATTTAAAAAAAAAAAAGTCTAAATGAAACAGAAGAGTGGAAAAGCAGTCTAACAGCTAATGAATCCATTTGCCAGATGGAAGACCCACTTCAGGGTTTCTGTATGATTAATTGGTTGCTTCCCTCCTTCTGAGTATGAAAATAGTTTTACAACTCAAAAGGAACCTTAGTATTTGCTGCTCCCCCCACCACATCCTCCCCTTGCAGAGTCAAAATGGTTTCCCTGTTGGCCACTGTAGGAACCTTACTACTAAATATTGAGGAAGTTATTTTTGAATTTGACCCTAGTATGGAGCTGAACACACAAACACTCACCTGCATTTCAGTAAGCACAGTTTTATGCCTCTTGTTGCATTCTACTTTCTCCATTCGGGATTTCAAGTCTGCCAGAGTCTTGTCAAATACCGCGCACTGTAAAGCGGTAAGTTTTTCTTCTAACAGTCTCTGGATGATCTGCAAAATTGTTATTAAAAAAAACAACAATGCAATCCCAAAAATTGGGGAACCATCTCTAAAAAAATTCTCAACTCATAACAAATATCCTGCAATAAACAGAACAATGACAACTTTTGTGCCCTGTCCATCAAATAAATCTACAGTCAGCAATATGCATGTGGTTGCACAGCTCAGTTTTGACATAATTTTGGAAAATACAAATGGTTTGTCATTAATTCAACAAATTCATTTCCCTGCAGTATGATAAGGGTATAAAATCTTACTATATATAAAAAGAACCTTAACAACAGAAGAGATTTTTTTAAAGTACAGTGCTTACACAAATTAATTGCTCTTTTCTATTTTTGAGAGGGACACTGGCATTCATAAAACAGAAACTTAAGACATTCAACAAAAACTTTTGAGATGTATTTTCCTTTAGCAAAGGAAATTTTTCCTTCTGCCTTCCTTGAAAATGCTAAAAATGTAAGAAGACTGTTTTTCACAAAGTTTATTTAATAGAAAATTATTATTTAATGTTTTCCCCTTTCTATACCTACTGCAGTGTAAAAGGTTTTCTTAGAAAACAAAAATAAATAAGCAACTTATGTGGTTCAGTTTTTGTCTAAATTACTGAAGTTACAAAACATGGCTGGCTAATGAACTAATGGAAGAACAGCAAATTTTCTTTTCTTCAAGACCATAGGTTCCTTATACAACAATGGTGCAATCAGGCTATTAACAGCTCTACAGAAACCTGCAAAATGCCAGGTTGATTACACTCGTTTGGAGACTGCCTTTTTAAAAAAGCTAGGTACACAATAAAGTGCATCAAATATAAACTTCACCATGGTGAAATACATTCTTTACTAACATTTTCAGTCTAGAGTCACATGAGACTAAGTATTTATAAACTTCAAATATAACTTCTGCAGCATTGTTTTCAAATGGTATTTGGTCTCTCCTTAAAAGGAGGGCTATGTAGAACTTTATATGAATTAAGTACCTTTGTTATTTGAATTACAGCCAATGTTCAACCACAAAAAAAGAGAAAGTGTTTGGAGACACAGAATGTGTGTGGTAGGACTGCTAATTCAAAGACAGTAAGACAAGTGACAGGTGTGTGTATACACTCTTTGCTCTGCACCTCTAGTCTACCTTTTGTAATTTTAGGTCAACATCCTTTCTGGCTGTAATTTTTACTTGGAGTTCTGCTTCATAATCTTCTCCCATGTACCGACGATGTTTAGAATGAACGCTGTCCATGTCCTCAGATTTGGAACGCTTTCTCTTTGATGCTTCACCTGGAACAAGTAGATACAACTGCACGTGAGAACTCCTGAAAAGACAGGTATCTTCAGAATGCCATGATTACTATGAAGCTGTTCTCAGTTTAAGATTTTCATTCTAAAACAGTAGGAATGCCTTTGGAAAAACATGCTTGATGACATCAAAGAACAAAATCAGTCTTTCTGGTATCTGTTAGTGAGTTCTGCTTTGTGGTTCACCCAATCGCTGCCCCAAATGCAGAATGGTTCTAGGACCACCATTCCCCTCTCCAGAACTTCCCTCCAGGTCCTATCAACACCATCTTATAATGAAAAATGGCTTCTGTGATGCAAAATAAAACCGGCTTCGAAAAAAATAATCCTTTTCTCAAAATTCCAGCCAAATAAAACTACATTTAACTATGCCAGCAATTAACTGTATTTACCTACCATGAAGTTTTAACTTGTACCTCCAACACCTGACGGTAAAAACCATTCAAGCTCTTTTTTCCCTTCTTGGTTAAGAAGGAAAGTAAAAGATTTCTAACAGAAGAACAGGCTCAAAACAGAACTAGATTATAAAAGTAATTTTTATCAGAGTGATGAAGCACGAAAGAACCAAACAGACCTCATTCACTCCTCTAGCTCCTGGCACTGTGTCCAGAAAGTTCTGGAGGAGAGGAGGGATATCTGCTCTGAAATAATCTTCCGATTATGTAACAAGTACCCAGGGAATTACGAGATTATCAGCCTTACCTCCATCCCTGGAAACATGATGGAGCAAGTAAGTCTAAAGGAGAAATCATCTCTAAGCCTATTAAGAAGGTGGTGATGCGAAACAGAATGGATTTATCAAAATAATGCATCATCAGCCTGATAGCCTTCTACAGTGAGACCACTGGCTTGGTGATGAGAAGAGAACATCTTCAGCAATACTTCTGACACCCAAACATCCTCAAATTCTTGATGTATGGCCTAGATAACTGGACTGGTTCAACTACTGGGCTCCAGGAACTGTGATTATTGGCACATAGTCCAGCTGGAGCTCAGTAATGCACACCAGCAGATGCTACTGGTACCAAGGCTACCATCCTCATTCATGACCTAGGTAATGGGGTGAGAGGATAGCTGCAGCAACTTGCAGCTGATACAGAACTGGAAGGAGTGATTTGTACACTCCTAAGTGGTTGTGCTACCACTCAGAGACACAATGACAAATAGGAGAGAGAAATGGGCAAATAAGAACTTCATGAAGTTTAAGAAAAGGAGATGCACACGTACTACACTTGGGTAGCAATAAAACAGTGTACTAGTGTAGGCTGGGAATTCACTGGCTGGAAAACACCTTTTCAGAAAAGGCCCCGGTGGTCTCCACGTACATGAAGTTGAACATGGGCCAGCAATGTGCCCTGTTGGCAAAGAAGGCCAACAGCATTCTTGGCTGCCTGGGAATGAGTACTGACAGCAGCTTGAAGGAGGTGCTTACTCCCCCCTAACCAGGGAATCTGAGCATGAACCTTGAGTCTTTTGTCCAGTTCTGGGTTTCTAAATACAAAAAAAAAAAAGTGAGCATACTGGAGAGAGTGCAGTGTAGAGTCACCAAGCTGTTTCAGAGATAGGAGCATTCATTCATCAAGAGCTGGAATTGTTCAACTGGAGAAGGCCATTAGGGGAGATTTTATCATTTCTGTGAATTATCTGACAGGTGGAGAATGAACAAAGAGCAAGACTCTTAGTAAGTAGCAGTGACAGATATGGAGAAATGGAAACCTGAAATACAGGAATTTCCACTCAAACATTTTAAAACTTTTTTACTGTGAGGGTGATCAAACACCGGGATCAGAACACTGGCAATTTGTGGAATTTTTGCCTGTGGAAATACTCAAAACCTGTCAGGACATGGTTTTGAGCGAACTGCTTTCTAGTTGACCTGATTTTTAACAGGAGCATTGGACTAGATAATCATCAAAGATCCCTTCCAAACCTAACACATAACTTCTAACACAAGCCCAGTGACACATAATAGTTTTAACATTACATACTTTTCTCTATTTGTTTCTCTTCTTCTTTGTGGGCCTCTTCTTCTTTATCTTCACACTCCTTTTTTCTCTCTCCCTCCACCTCTTCTATAAACAGAAGGAAAAAAATCCATGTGACACTTCCTCAGATCTACGAAAGTCTCGTAATAGTCATGTTTTGACTAATTATTAAGAAAACTCATGAAAAAACATGTGAGGGATGGCAAGAGAAATAAGTATGGCAAAAAGGGAATACAGATATGAAAGGAATAAGGGGATACCCTCAAAACAAAAATGTGAACTATCATGCAACACATTAAGACCTACTTCTGAATTCACTTAACATTTAAACCAGAATTACTGAACTGTAATTATGAGGTTAATGTGTTTCAGTTACCCCTGAAACAAAGTGATGCATTTTTAATGTAGCTAAAGTTCTCAACAAATTAATTTAACTTACTTTTCCACACAGGGAGAAAGCATAAAAATTTCAATAACAAAATACGAATATGTTTACTTACAACTGGCAGCTTCAACCATAATCTTAATGGTAGGAGAAGCCTAGATTTAGGTTAACAAATATGAATTTTAATTTGAAGTTTCTTGCTAATACAAGTATCACAATTTAGGACTAGTCATTTAAAATGACACAGTTTAGGAAATGCTTAAAGAGATAAAAATCTGAAGCCACCAAATGCTCAAAGATTAAAAAATGGTAGCACTTCCTGAAAAGTTTTATTATATGTTCCATAAGCTTCCATTATGTGTTTCATACATGTGTATGAAACAAGCTTCCATTATGCGTTTCTGTACTTGTTAGATACAACAAATGCTTTTAAGATTACAGTAAAATCTATCCAGAATATAACAGAGCAAGTAAGCACTGTCATGAACATCTTGATCTGTGCAATTCTTAATTTTCCTATATCCACTTTGTTATTACAGCAGAGTTTACTAGCTTTTCTAAGGGAAGTTCTAAGGGTTGCAAAAGTATGCTTGATGCTCTCTTGACATTAAGTCTATTATGAAGAACATTTAAATTATTTAAAACAAGTTACCTAATAAATCAGAAAAAGGATGGATTCAAAATCCAATAACCTGGCACTGAGATTTTTTTTTTCTTATGAATGCAAAGAATAATAGTCACAATACAAATTCTTCAATCCAAATATCATTTACTTTTAAGGTAATAAATTAGCATAATGCCTATGCCATCTGCTTTTTAAAACTCAGAGATAAGCTTTATGTATTTAATTGCTATGAATAAAATAGGACTCATTTACCTATGAATCTAAAGGAGAATTACTACGTTCAAGAAAACCTTTCCCACAATTCAGAGATTTTAATATTCAGCTGAAAGACACAAATATTCTATGGAAAGATACACATACCTAGAATGTCTTTAAAACATGTTACAAACCTCAAAGCTAAGTTTTTTCCCCAGTTCTATATAGAGGACAAGTCATTTCAGGGATGAGAAGGTCCTTTCCTTACCAACTTCCACTTCCATGAACAAATCAAAATCATTTAACTAGAAGTGATTTAAAATGATGCCCATCTTAAATGGTTCTCTAGTTAAGGAGGAGAAAATTTCACAAGAAGCTATCAGCTTAGTTTCCACTGCTAAGCTGTGATCTCATTATCCTGATGCCAGACAGGCAGGAGCAATGACTGCAACCTTGTCAGCCTCCTATGAGCTTGTGTACCACAGAAAGGCTTTCCTCAGTTTCTCAATTTATTTTAATCAGTTTTCACTTGCTTTTTTCAATGGCCATTTTATCAGTGTTTCCTTCAAAGTACCTATTTATAATCCTGAAATATTTTTTCTGAGTGGTGAGTCAGTTCTACCTTCTGATCAAGTTATGAGTTTTGTACTCATGTGCACCACTTTGTAGATAACCACGACGAGTTTCACCTGCCATGTTTGCTCCTCAGTCAATAAGCATTATAAAATTCTTCTCCAGTTCTTCATATCAGTAAGCAATCACCTCACTAGTTACCATTCGTTTTGGGCAAATTATTAATTCTGTCACACAGCACAGTCTCTGAAACTCTGAATTTAGTTTCCATTCTTCAGTTGATTATTTTTTCCACAAGGACTTTCCATTTCACTGTTTCATTTCCAAAAGTTCTTGGTACGAAATCACTTGACTTTGGATATCCAAGAGAATTTACATCTCAATTTCCTGCCTTTTGTGCTTACGCAAAAAAGCTCCAAGGCTTTCTGATAAGCAATCTTTCATTACAAAAATCTGTGACAACATAGTTACTATAATTACTAATTCCACTTGGGAAAAAACATTCTGTTAATCTGTCCACTTGAATAAAGTCTTCTGGTACCATTCTTTCACAGTTGTCCAGCCATGTTTTTTTGTATCTGGACTAGTTGAAATCTTACTTCTTAACTGAGCAGTCTGCACTTGTTTCTCCAATACAGCATCTTGAAATGACCTCCATAAGGCCTCCCCAGTTTTAATTTTCACAGACACTTTCCAAAAGTTACTCTTTATAAAGTAACACCACCTGTTTTCTCATACAACTGTTTCCTACCTCTCTGCTATTATCTTTGCTGCTGGTTAAGACAAAACATCACAGTGACCAATTTTCATTTCATGAACAGCCTCAGTTACATCCACACAACTCTAGAAGTCATAAACTCTTATTAGCCAATAAATAAAAAAAAATCCTAGTAAAGAAAGTAAAAATTGTCTTGTCACCAAAACTACGAATCTGAAAAAGTATTGATGGATACATTAATTTTCAACTGCTGCAAACTGTAGTCCAGTATCTAATATTCACTTCAATCTTTTTGCTCCAGAGCAATTTCCTCTGTCACCCCAGAGTGCTTTCTCACTGGGTAAGATGAAAAAAATAAACCTGATGGCCTCAATGAGAGGATCCTTAAACTACAGTGAGAATAAAGATAAGCAATTTGTTTGTAATCTTAATTCTCTAAAAGAGACTCATAACACTACAATTTTGGCACAACTACACACAACCTTCTTTCTCTGTGCTTCCCCCACCTCCAACAGTTTCTGGAAGACTTTAATCACACCACAATGGTATCACATTTTTAATCTCACTGACAACAGCTAATGCCTAAATAAGATCCTTAGCAGAGACTCTAGAAACTACTTATCTCTATTAAACTAGCATAATTTAAATATAAATACTACAAAAGGAGGAGTCTAAAACAGGGCTGAAGAGACATTCTTATCTCTGTTTCTCTAGATATTTTAGAGACTGCCACAATCTCATCATTAGCAAGACAAGATTTGAGAAACTATGATTACTAACTTTCCAGAGATTAAAAACCGAATCTTGTTTAAGCTATGAAATTTCTACCCAGTCAGACATATTTAAACACACTTGGGTTAATATGGTGATAATTTAATAAAAGCTATATAATGGGAGGGTTGGGGAGAAGAGGGGAAGGAAAAAAAAAACCAAAATAATTCCAACCCCAAAATAATTTGAAACAACATCTTTCTTTACTACAGATAAAAGAATAGTGTCAACTTATTTGTAAATTATTAATTTGTTTTCTTTTCAGAAGTGCAATAGTATAACAATGACTTTCCACTGTCAAAAAGAAAAAAAGCTTACAAAACCATATGAAGCAGTACACTACAAAGGACATCCATTCAGTCTAACTTAGAAAAATGTTCTGCTAACTACATAAGAGATCCCACACTTAACATTTAGAAGCCTCAATCAGTTGCCATATTCATCAAAGAAAACTTAGATAAAAAACACTGAGTGAAATGAATAAAAGCTATTTGGCATGAAAACAATACAGGACACGCATTTTTCAATAAACTTTTCCAATACCGTCTTTCAGTGTGGAAAAGAAAAGTTAGAAGTTGAGGCCCACCTGGATTACATATGTGGGTTTTTTTAATCATTTATCTGCATGTTAAAGGAAGCTGAAATAGTTTCTTCCCCATGAAAGCAGTAAATGAATGCATTTTTCTTCTCCCAAATATTTCTGTTCCCTCTCTAACAATTATTCATCTTTCCTCTTTTTCCACCCACTACCTCACCCAAATTGGCACCAAAATTTACAGAGTATGAAAAAAACCAAAAATCTAAGAACCAACATCCAAAACAAAATAAAGGAAAAAAAAAATCAAAACAACCCAAATCTCAAAGGTCACCTTTTTTTCCCTGGGCCTCAAATACCATTCTTGAAAACGAAGTCTACATAACATTACTGGTGGGTAAGACTGCCTTTTTGATGTGTGACACAAGCGTGTCATCCTAAGAAATTAACAAAATCCCAAACTTGAATGAAAACTAACGATTCAGAAAATCCTTACCTGGAAGACTTGGCTTGCTCGGTAGTGTCGCTTCAACACGTTCCTCCTTCTCATCGCAGGGATCCTCTTCATCAGACAGTACTAAGAAAGCCTCTTTTGGAAGACTTTCATTGCTTTCCTGCTTGGATGGTGAACCCAAACAGTTGTCTGTTTTCTCTTCTAAATCTGGGACTGGGTCGTCCACTGGAAGCAGAGAACTTTTAGAAAAACAGCTCAGATCATCTTCAGCAGGGGCTAGTTTTTCCAAAATTGGAATAATGTCATCTGTTTCCATACTCTCAGTATTGTCCAAGACACTTTCACTTGGCTCATCTATCGTGTTTGAAACAGTGGTTTCTGGAAGTCCTGCACTGCCTTCTTGTTTTTCTTGGTCAGCTTCCATACTGCTAGAGATAGCTGCTTCTCCAACCACCTCTTTAACAGTCACTTCTTCAGTCCTCTTTCCCTCACCAGATGAACTGGAATTAACAGACAAATCATTTGTTTCTCTCTTCTCTTCAGAAGAGTCACTAACATCAGAAACTGATTTACTTTCACCTTCCAATGGGCTATCATTCTTTCTTTGGTCCAAGTGATCTTTCCTATTATTTTCTTCATGGAGATTATCTTTACTGCTACCAACTCCATTTTCTGCTTCACATTTTACTGCAGTGTCAGTATCTTTAGCTTGCTCGGGAGTAGTACTTTCTGAAGACAGCATTAGAGGTTTGGATTCTATGTCATTGACTATGTTTCCTGCCCTACTTTCAGGGCTTTTGGTCTCACTAATTTCATCACAAGCTGTTCTTCCTTCTTCAGACTGAAGACACAAATCAACCATGCCATTAATTTCTTTCTTGTCCTCCGTACAGTCTGTATTGCTTAAAAGGGAATTTATATCAGAATCTCCATTCTCATGTTTTCCGTTTAACAGTTTCACCTCCGTTGTCTTCAACAGCTCCTCTTTAACCTTATAGACAGCTTCAAGTTGTTGCCGATCACTTACTCTCATTGTTTTTCGTGCTTTAAAGACTTTTTTCTGAGGCTCCTCTGTGCTATCCATCTTAGCCCTTTAAAAAAATTCAGAAAGAACTGTGAAGATAAAAAAATTATCATTGTCATATTACACTGCTACTAAGGAAGACCGTAACATTTGGCACATTTCAAAGTAAACCAGGTGAAATGTTACTGATAAAAACAAAAAAATACCTGTCAACACTTGAATTTTATCAGACTTCCCAAAAAGTGAATCCCTTGTAGAAAAACTTTGTCTCAAGGAAAACTGGTGGCCTTGCCCTCAACACAGTTATATTCATTCCACCCACCCACACAAGTATTAAGAAAAATAAAATGTTTATTAGAAAGTGTAAGAAAAATGTTAGAAAATATATTTTAACAAATCAAACCACGGAGTTAAATCCAGAATTTCCTACGAAGCTATAATGATTTTGTTGAAATACCACAAAATCCGATTTCATCTGTTTCCACTAAACAAAACAAATCCATAGGGATTTTTAAAATACAATTTTTTCCCCATGTGGTCTTCTAGTTTTAAAGGATTATATATGATAATGTTCAGAAGCAGAAAGCAGCTTATCCTAAATGCAACTCAACAACTAAGATCTAAGTACCAGGTGGTGCTAACTAATTTTATTAAAGCTCGAAATCATCATGCAGTTACTTGAGTTGAAAAAAAAAGTTCTCATAACCATTTTCAGTGAGATGGCTTACAAACTCCAGGTAAGCTTTTAAAGCCTTTCCAGAGCTGTCTACATGCTAAATACAACTCCTTCATATTCCTTCACAAGAGAACGTATTTAATGAAAGAATTTTAGACCTGAGGGTACAAGAAGCATGTAAAAATCTGGTATTTTGGAAGTGCAAACGCAGCTTTGGAAGCACATCCCTTCTTGTCCTCCCAAGAACTTAGAATGGAAGGCAGACATTTTCACATCATCATAAAAGCATGCATCATGTAATAGAATACTGACCATCATACTCATGTTCCATGCATATAAACCCCTGTAACCAACACACATGCCGTTACAGATATTTATCTGGTAGAGGCAATTTGGGGGGGT
>VWZN01007603.1:383331-395518 GCA_013396955.1 Regulus satrapa
GGGGGAAATCATGTTTGGCTAACCTTGAACAAGTCCAAGAACTCCTAATAGGTGACCAGTAGTGAGAACCCTCTGGTAGCACAGTACAAGAACAGTACTCTGCGTTAAAATTACAATGCTATAGTTTGATTTCCCAGACTAGTGTTTTCTTCTTTTGTCATTATTCAGAATTTACAAAAATACATTGCAATATTCACAGTCTTACTTTTCCTATGACCAGAAAATACACTGGTAGATTAATGTAACATTTACAGATGTCTTAAAATTTTTAAGTGCATCACTTGAATAAACATATAACTAAAATAATATTTGCTGTTTTAAATTCCTTAAGTCAATTTAAGCCGTTTTTCATCAGTATCTTTAAAATAGAGTAAATACAAAGAAAATAAAGGACACTTGTTTTTACATTTGCCAAGAAGAGCAGTCTTTAAAAATTCAAACATCAGAATCAATTTATAATTACACATCTTTACTTTTTATTGAAAAAAAAATTAAATTGGATTAACAAGCTTGAATTGCTGATGTATTTCTAAATTATGTTCACTTTTTATCTTAGGATGTTATCCAAAATCTAGTAAAAAACGAAGCATTAACACAGTTCTAGAAAGAACCTGTAGGAAATACAGGCCTCTCAAAATTCCATTGTTAAATGGTTATGGGAATAACTCATACATACTTCCCTGCTCAATCCCACAGTCTTTTGCAATCAGAGTATTTGATTAAAGCTACCAAAAAAATATCCCATAAAAATTACTGTGATAAAATTACAAGCATAGATGAGATGAACTGATGTTTTGGGTTCATCTCCTAACAGTGAAATATCTCACAGTAGGGCAGAACAGTCTCTTAAGCATTTCCAGCCATACCCACAAGGGAGCACAGTGCAGCCAAAGAACAGATCTCATGTGAGACCTGCGTGAAAGAAAAAACAAATCAATTGGTAGCCAGTCCAGACAGGCTTTGTCACACCAGTGTAAGCCAGTCAGCCACCATCTGATAAATACTGGTTTCCAGTCTTTCAAAGGGGCAAGGCGCACCCCTTCAGAGAGCAACACAGCAAACGACATTAATTCAGTCTGGCACAAATAAAATGCATGGAGCTCCTACTATTCTAAATTAATATATTTTGGTAGCCTCCCTTTATCGTTAACACCATGAAGTGTAGCTATGTTTTTTAAACACCTCCCTTTTTTGGTGCTTGGATGTTTTCTTGTTTAACTCATCATGTGATCAAGTCACAAGGAGGAGGAAACCAATGACCCAGGCACCAAGCCAACAGAGGAGCATCTTTTATTTCAAAGAATGGCTTCTGTATGCATCAGCACAAAATTACTCCGGCATATACAGCTCTGTGTGTAAGCGTGAAATGCTGTAAATAAGGACATAGGCTTTCGGCTGATTTTTTTCTGTCCTGATTTTATTCAAGTCAATAATTTTGACATATCTACACATTATTCACTGTATATTTGTTTAGACACGAAAACTTTGTTTTTTGTTTTAAGCTTTAAAATCATACATAATTAGTCATGAGAGGCATCAACACATCATTAGGCACCTCCCTCCAAAATTTAGAAATTCTTCTCATGAGAAAATGTGTCCTAAATGGCACAAAATGTGCCAGTGCAGCTAGGAATGTGGGAATGTCTCTTTTCTGAACCAATTTTAAAGTTTTCCTTGTACCTCCTCATTTTTTTCTTACTCTTACTCTTTAAAGAGAAGGCAGCTCTAAAGCAAGAAAGGGTTGTCTCAGCTGGTGTGGATCGCCCTGTGATCATGTGCTCAGGTAAGCAGCCCATGAGCTGCTCAAAACGATAAACCAATCAGCAAGGAGCTGCCCGAATCCTGCCTAGTGACAGGCAGCAGACAAAGGGAAGGTCATGGAAAAATTGGGAAGGGGGGGGGGAAGGGAAGAGAGAAGCTGCAATCTGAACAATAGTGCATCATAACGGGGTTTGCATAACATCATGGGTCTAGAACAGCACCAGCAAAGGGCTCCTGGAGGGCATGCAGCACCAGCCAAATGCGCCACACAACCATAAAAGGTTTGCAAAAGCACAAGAACTACGTGGAAAAAGTAATATTCACTGATAATGAGCATTAGTGCTCAAATGTGCAAGCCTACTTAAAATGTAGCATAGGCAAATCAAAAAAAAGTGAACCAGCAAATGGTCATGAGTATTGTGTTCTAGATGGAGATTTCCAGAGAATGAAAGTGGTGAATAAAACCTACCTTTTAAGCAGTGGTTCATAAAAAGCAGTTTTCAGCTGAAATCCTCCATAGCAATTTTGATATAAAGAAAATTTATAGAAATGTAAAAACTGTTTTCAAAAAAAAAAAAAAAACCAAACCAAAACAAAAAACCCAAACTGTTTGAGACCTATTCTGATAAAATCATAATTAAATAATGCGCCAATAATTTGGTTTTCTACCAGTAATACAAGTCTACTGATCTGGTGAATGGAATACACACCACCAGCCTAGTGACCTCCGCATATAACACTGCCTTAGTTTGTAAACATAATAAACAAAATAGAGATCACACGATTATCGCATGTGCAAACGATCGCTCTTCTAGCACACCAGAGACGATTTGAGTTTTTTGTTGGTTTTTAAAGCTAAAGTTACGTTAGTGTCAGCCAAAAGTAGGGAGAAAAATACACAATTTTCTAAGGGGGGGAAAAAAAAAAAAGATAAAATTACGTCACCGTCCTGCCCTATTCCCCCCAGTGCAAGCACAGCAGAGCAAGGTGTAGTGCGATGAAAACCCGGCCGGGCTCATTCGCGCCCGCCGGCAGGGCGGGGAGCGGGACAGGCACGTTCCCCTGCGGCACAGCCCTGCAGTGCCGCGGCCGCTCCCCAGGGGGCGCCCCGCCCGCCTCCCATTGGCTGAAGCGAGCGGCCGCGCGGCAGCCAATCGGAGAGCAGCGCCTTGAATTCTGCCCGGCAACAAGGCGCACGCGGCAGCCGTCGGGCGCGGGCACGAGCGCGGGGGCGCGCGTTAAAACCGACGGGATTTTCCGAGGGGCGCAGGGGGAAAGCCAAGGGCTTTCCGTCTGCCACCCGGAGTTCAACAACCAGCGCTGACCCACGAGGGCAGGTGCGCAGCCGCGATAAAGGAACGGGTGTTTAATGCGCGGGAGCATTCTTAGGCGATCACCGAATTGCTGCGATGTTGAATGCTGAAATCGGAAAAACTGCTGAGATTCAACCTGGGTTCAAGTATGGTAGCTGGAAAACCTTCTTTATTTAAGATTGCTATGCAGTGCCACTGCTCTTTTAGTATTCCAACAGAAAATTGTTGTTTTGTCATGGCTGCAGTCTGACTTGTGCCTTGAAAGGAGAGGCCAATTTGCCCACCTCTGCAAACTGCCTTTTGAAATTCAGCGAAACATTAAGCCCATGTATGTATCTATTCCTAAGAAAATCCCCCACCTATATGCTTAAAGCCTTTTTAAACTCATAATACAGTTTCAAAGAGGTTGGTCTTATTTATTGTACATGTGATATCATCATGTACACATTTGTGCTATGCTCTTCTCCCGTTGCCATCACAGTAAATTAAGCACTTGTGCCTTCTCTACCTCAAGACGTTAACACCTCTGACATTTGCGCATGAACCTGATTTTCAGACCAAATTTTCGAGATTGTTTTTCCCCATTAAAATGCCTTAATGCCTTGTGAGAAAAATGAATTCCTCACAGGACAAAAATGACTGACAAGGTCTATTTACATGGCTAAGATATTTCATCTGCTGGTGGCTTTGCAGAGTTGTTCTTACACGCTCATCACTTTTATGCCTAGATAACAGCATTGTCTGGAATGGAAAACAAGCAGAGAATTTTTCCTGGACAACTTTTACAAGCAGCTTCAATTCCTTAGAAACACCCACTATTTAGCACTTGGAGCTTAAGCTGATTCTCCAAGGAGAGTTTTATCTTTTTCTGTGTACTGAATTTTAAGAGCTACTTGGATTATTAAACTAGTAAAACTGCATGACTGGAACTCAGCCAGAGCAACAAGGCTGTGATAATGTGTTTTCTTACTTCCCACAAGTGTTAGAGATTTCAGCTTTTATCAACAACTCAAAACATCAGCTTTCAATTCAGCTGTGATATCTCCAAACACTAAACAAATCCTGCTGTTTTAAACAGTGGTAACAGCAAAATTCTTCTTTCTTACAAAAAGATTTTTTTAGCACAAGATAAAACACTACAGAAATTTTGCTGGCTGGGTTTTTTTTCATTTTAAAAAATGCTGAGTATGAAGTTGAATTTGTGCATTTAAAATACATTTGATTAATATTATTGTATCACAGTCTCAATGTTAGATTACAGTTCCATCTCTGGCATAGGATAAACAGCTTTTTTACCATTATCCTTGAATATGAGTAGGACCTAATAATTCCAGATGTGGTCACTAACTGCTAAAACACATCTACAACTGAAAATTTACCCAACTTCTGATATTCCAAACTTAAAACCTGAGCAACCTGAATTAATTGTTCATGCAAATGCAGATCAAAAAATACGAGACACTGTGGAAAAAGAAGAACTGTAGGAAAAAAGGCAAGATGTTCTGATCATGCTTAGGCTTTTCTAGGCATAACAAAATACAGTATTTTTTTCCTTTTCTAAGAAAATTTAAAATTAATTTTAAATGAATAATTTTAAGTAATTCAACCAGCTACGACTTTGACATGGCATCACTAAAATATGGCCATTTGCATTCCTTGTCTTCTATTGGATAAAATGAAGATTAACACCATTGTAATGAAAAAACATATTTACCCTGAACACTCTATTGTCTAGACTAGTTCCCGTATCACATATGCAACCAGCTGAAGCGATGTAACCTCATCTTTCCAACTGGCAGCTCAGTGACATCAGAAGTCAGAGGTGAGCGATCTGATGCTGACACCGTTCCCAAGAGTCTTCTCAAATACCAGAAGAAGCAGGAGCGGAAAGAACACTGGAAAAAGAGGCCACGCCGCATTGAAATACTACTGTTTGCCACACACTTACGCACCTTTTATGAGCTTTTTTTTTTTTTTTGCATAGATTGCATTTTCTCTGTAACAAAAAATCAAGTTTAAAATGGAACTAAACCAGTAGTGGATAAGTTAGGTGTTGGAAGGCTTATCAATATTTCCCCCAAAACGGTAGAGGCAGGATGGAAGGGGCACGTAAGCAGGGCGTGAGGAAACCCTCCATAAACTCATCCAGCTGAAGCCTAGTAGGGAGTCTGAGATGTTCGGGGCAGGGACGCTATTCCCCGTTTCCNCCCCCCATTCTGACGTGATTCTCTTTTCAAAACAAATTAAATTATTATAATCTGCACACGAACTTCTTTCTCACTTTCGTTTGTAAGCAAGCTTGAACGGATACCATCTTTATTACTGTAATACTCCACTGTCGGTTTGGTGATACGATAGCAATGGAGTCATCCACAACACCTGTAACAAATACGGCCTAATCCTTACGAGATGTGGACTCTTACACAACGTTCTTAGCTCCTGAGTTACTCCTTGTTAATCACACCTCACCAGAAACACACCGATATCATTCCTCCACTGAAAACTAAAGACAGTGTGGGATTTGGATGGGCAAGCAGAATGAAAAAAAAAAAACCCCTGGAACTATAGAAGGCATCTGAAGAATAAAATTTAGGTACAAAATGAAGTCAGGGAAGTGCAAAATCTGAAAGATTCTATGTACATACATGTTCTATGATAGTAACTCCAGCAGTAATCTGCATGTACATAATTTTATGACTTCTACCTACAAAACCAGAGCCATCTACAGAAATGTAATGTTCAACACAACTGATAGCATAAACTCTTCTGCCTGCAGCAGAAGCAAGCAAAGAGGTTTCCACACCTTTCTAACACAACACATCTGCCCCCAGGTTTCTGTTTCATGGAACTGGTTAAAGGCAAGGTTGAAAGGCAACATCATAAGAGGAATGAAGTACCCAGTGCACACAGGACATGTACAGCTGTCTAACCTAGNCCGTCGGCTCCCCTAGCGGACGGGCGGGGACTGCCAGAGATTTGCATGGCCGCTGGGGACGGGCTGCCATGCACGAACCCAATCCGCCTTGGCAAGCGAAGGCGAAGAGCAGCCCGCGCTGCGGCGGGGAGCGGCGCCGGGAGCGGCGGCAGCGGCGCTCGACCAACGCCGGGGCAGGACGAGGAACGCNACACACCGATATCATTCCTCCACTGAAAACTAAAGACAGTGTGGGATTTGGATGGGCAAGCAGAATGAAAAAAAAAAAACCCCTGGAACTATAGAAGGCATCTGAAGAATAAAATTTAGGTACAAAATGAAGTCAGGGAAGTGCAAAATCTGAAAGATTCTATGTACATACATGTTCTATGATAGTAACTCCAGCAGTAATCTGCATGTACATAATTTTATGACTTCTACCTACAAAACCAGAGCCATCTACAGAAATGTAATGTTCAACACAACTGATAGCATAAACTCTTCTGCCTGCAGCAGAAGCAAGCAAAGAGGTTTCCACACCTTTCTAACACAACACATCTGCCCCCAGGTTTCTGTTTCATGGAACTGGTTAAAGGCAAGGTTGAAAGGCAACATCATAAGAGGAATGAAGTACCCAGTGCACACAGGACATGTACAGCTGTCTAACCTAGCTCTCTGGCAGCCTGAAACATTCCATCTAACACATAAGGTACACACTATGACCTAGGCTGTACAACTGATTGAATTACCAGAAGATCAGTATTAGCTGTCAAATATTAAAACCCCTCTTCTTTAAAAATACTATATATACAGAGACACATTTTATATACTTCATGCATTTTGTATTTATATAGATACATATGATTGAGGAAAACATGATCAGATGGCTTAGGAGAAGTTTAAAATGGTAGTTAGGTTGTGAACTCGATGATCTAGTTTTATTTGCATGGTGTTTTAAATGCGGTTCTTGTATATGGAAGTTAAAAACATATATGGAAAGAGTAGATCATCAGGCTGAAATAACCATAAATGAACTTATCCTTAAGACAGTTTTCTCCCAGGAAAAATAAATTCATCTTGTTTGCTATCTCTGGTCAGATACGCAAAAAAGTTCATATGCCTAAAAGTAAGATCGTTTCTGAAACTTAATTTCTAGTTCATATAAGACAGACTTTTATCACACCTGAGATATGAATTCCAAGCACCTCACTTCCCCTTCTTTTGTCAACCAAAAAATTAGTGGCTCATTTTGCATATTTTTCTTTAATTCATTTTTTTAACTGAATTTTTTAACTGGTTAGTCTTCTGATGTGGTGATATAAACTATTCATTGAGTAAAATTCCTGCTAAAAATATAGAGAAATATATTTCAAGACACTGCAAAAACTATCAAGCTTGACAGGTTCATACTAAGTTATTTCCATTTTTTATTCATGAATATTCATAATAATGATGTAGACAAACAGGATGTCAAATTAAAACTGCTATGAATGTCTAAGAATTTACATGAAAAAATCAGGATTAAATTGAAATGCAATGCAATACAACACATTTTTTTTGTGTAAGCTACTAATACGTACAAATCTTGATTAAAATGAGCACTCTTAAAATTTCAAGAAATTTAAACTGTGTTTTCATACACAGGTTTCAACCATCACAACCCATGTTCCACCTGCAAAATTTCATTTCAGGAGAATGTTTGGAACAGCTCACAACAACTAAGATGCTAGATTTCAAAATATGGTAAACGATGAAAAATACTGAAAGAAATTTATAGTATTCAGATATAATGAAATAGTTTTTTCTCCCTGTTCTGCAACTGCAGCACATGCATGACTAATTCAGTACAATCCCACAACAATTGTGAAGACAAGTAGTCAAGGAACAGGAAAACTGGAGTTTATTGCTAACTATGATATGAAACGTAAGACCAAAATATTTGGTAGGATGTCTTATCACTAGAAAAACATCAATTTGCAAAATAAGTTTTATTTCCAGGTTTTTGTTTCCCAATCCCGAGAAAGGCAGTTTAAAGCTTCACCAAAATGAGGAATAAATCGGTATAAAATTTAATGAAGAAACTTAATTTCTTTAGAAATCCTGTTTCAGACAGACTGACTGTACAGCAGTAGTGCTGCTGTAAACATGCACTGCATTCATCTGTGGCTACCAGCGACTACCACAGTTGCTAAGCAACATCTTAGTTTCATCTCAATTTTGTTATCTGCCATTTTGGCACATTTACTGGAACCTTACTTATTCTTTAAATAACCTAATCTCATTCCACTCCTTTCACAACTGTTTTATGAAATGCAATCAAGTAGATTTTTCAGAGAGGGAAAAGTGGGTGGGGGGAAGTTTCCCTTTTTCTATATTTTTCTAAGTACCTATGTGTAGGCAAAATATCTTAGAATATTTGTATGTGACAAGAAATGCTCATCATAGTGCTACAGAAATCCCACAGACATTCAGCAGTCATCCTGCATTTTCTGATTTCTGGTTCCTCCACCTAAGTTAAGCAAGGACAGGAAGCAGGGCATTCCATACTAACAGGAATGTAAAAAATTCGTACCACAGAGCAATTAGCTTATTTTCTGGATTTAATCCACAATAGAGTAAAATATTACTCTGATAGATGATATTGAACCCCTTCAGTTAAAGAATGTGACACGAGTCCATATATGGACTCCTTCTATCTTACAAAAAAAAGGACCAATATAAATGACCTTCAGTGACATCAAGTAGCAGATTTCACAGTGGCAGGAAAAAAGATCACCAAAAACCAGAAACTCAACATATTTCCATGGATAATATTGCTATGAGATTCCTGCTCCTTGAGAGACTGCCCACACTAACTGTCATCTAATCCAGAAGGGTTTCCCATGTAACAAAACAGCATCCTATGCCCTACACAGTCACTCTGCATACTTTGCATACAGTAATAATATTCAAAAGAGGTAACAAGCGTTTCAGAACTCTAGCAGAGTAAGCACCACCACTGCTATGCAGCAGTATCATCTTAAATAGTTTAGTCAATATCTATACACAGAGCCCTGTTCTCTCCTATCCTTATTAAGTAGCACTTAAGCATTAAGAAGTACTCTTCAGTATCTTCTTCAAACTGTTGTGTTACATTAACTAAATACTATGGCATCTCCCTTTGGATTAAGTAAGGATTGAGGAAGAAAGCGGAGAAGATGAAATGCAAATAATGAGGTGCAGACTCTTGTGATGAGAACTGTAAATAGCTACATTTTTATGAAATATTAAGTAAGTGGAATCATGCATGCACTTCAGGCAACAGTTCTTCAAACCATTACCTTAAAATGATCAGGGAAAAAAGCAAGTGCTTAATTACCCATTTGAAATAGGAGATGGCAGACCTAATGATACACGGAAGTCACAAAGATACAGAGTGAAAAAACAATTATCTAAAAGCAATCCAGCTATTAGTTAGACTTTTTCAGCTTGCAATGTGAATCTTAATAAAGGGAGTCAATTAGCAAGTACTGTATCATTTTAGCTGCTCAGTACTATTTATTTTTCGTGCTGTGGGATGACCAAATGCCAACAGCTGTATCTGTAGCAAAATTCTAGTACAAGGAATGTGAAGTATTTTCTGGGAATTACAGCTTGTTGTTAATATTTCAAAGGAATATGGACTTCTAAACATAAGAACTGAAATTAAAATCTGTAGTCTGAAGGCATTTCTTTTCCATAATGATGGAAGAATCCATCTTTGTGTTTCCTTGGTTTCTTAGTCTAAGATGCTTGAAGAAAGCAGGAAAAAGATAAAGTGTTCTCTTGACCACAGCAAGCAGCAAGTTCTCATGCTAGGTTTCTTAAGAGGATACAAAAGCAAATTGAAAATGGAAGATTGAAGAGACGTTCTGTCTTGTCAATAAAGACTTTTGTCTTTTAGATTATGAATCTACAGGTCTCAAATGAGATCAACTTACACATCCCACAGTATTTCTTATGTGTGTTTACTAATGACCCCAATGAAGCTTGCCATTATGCAGGATCCAGAATTAATTCTGGAAGGCTTTCCTGGCTTTGAACTTTATATCTAGGACGATAAGTTTTAGGGTTTTTTCCCTGCTGAATTCTGTTCAAAGCTACCATAAGCCCCAGTGTGCAATTACTCAACACCATCCCCTCTGCGTGGCTGCTGGCAGTGAATGTGGACAGAAGTCAGCCAGCCATATTTTGTTCATGCTAACTAGTGACATTATACACACTAACTTACTGAATTAAGGAAATACACTTAGATATATGATCTGTTTAGGACACTAGAAAAAACAAACCAAAACCAGGTCTAAAGCCACCTTACAAGCCAGTGTTGCATTCCTAAGTGGAAAAGATGGAAGTGAACAAAAGCAGAACATACTTATTCCAGTAATGAAGTCATTGTTTTGCTTACTAATAAAAATTTTCAAAAATTAAAACCCCACAAATATTACAAATTCATGAAGCACTGTTAGTCTGCACAGAATATCAAACTAGCATTCACAATATTATAAATACCAAAAAATGGAGCTGCACGTTTACCTCTACTGATACATTATTTGGCAATGGTTTTGCAAGAATAGTGTGTTACAAGTTTTTGAGCCTGGTCCCAAAACCAGTGGCCATTAGTGATACTGTCCAATGCATTCATGAGTTGGTAGTAGTTGGTCTGCAAAAGACTTCTTCAGTGAAGAGCTCAAAGCAGTTCTACAAAACCATCCACTATTTTACTCTTTTGGGAGGGGGAAAAGCAGCTGATGAAGCAACAATCCAGTAATAACATTTCGGAAATACAGAAATACATGAAGAATTATACATCTGTTTTAGACTGCTTGCTTTCCTAAATTTCATACAAACCCATATGGAGAAAAATGCATCTGCACAGTCACTCAGGGCAACCATTTACAAGAAACTACATTTTTCTTGCCTAGAAGTTATCCAAACGTATCCCAGAGTTAAATGTCAGAAGCAGATTCTACGAAGTATACTTAAAAATGCCTCAATTGATAAACTATAGAAAAGCCACAAAGGAAAGCATCTTTAATGTTGATCGTTGGAGCTTTGCTGTAAGTCAACCTCCAGAAAGCTTCTGCCCAGAAACCTTTAATGTCAAAAGGAACACTTGTCCTAAGTCTGTCTCTTGCCTGGTGAACCAGCAGGCCAAAATTGCTTGTTTGCTTCCTGGAAAGGAC
Source organism: Regulus satrapa (assembly GCA_013396955.1). NCBI lineage: Eukaryota > Metazoa > Chordata > Aves > Passeriformes > Regulidae > Regulus > Regulus satrapa. Next base: position 394,521 of record VWZN01007603.1, read on the forward strand.
AGGCTGCAGTTTCACCTCATCCAAAAAATCAAAGGCTAGATTTCTCTTTGAATGAGTGAAGAATCATTATACATTCTTTTTTCATGTGCTGGCACATAGCATAGCTGAACTGTTTCCTAATAATTTTTCAGACCAACTACAGACTATTCTGATGAATTTGTATGTGTGCCCACCTCTCCCAGGCTTGCATTTGTAACCACAAAACTATTTTTATTTACATACCCCCAAGATGAATATGACCAGGACAATCATTTCTGCTTTTTGGCAGAGTCCTTCCTAATTTTTCAGTATTATAAAAAACCAATACAGACAACAGGACTGCAACCTGTATTGATGCATAAATTCACATCATCAGCATTTATTATTATCCAGGAACATAACTTTATAAAGAGTACAATTTCCTTACTCTTTCTCTGTATGCTACAGAGTTTCAGTCCCTCTGCATTGCCTGTCTATTTTGGGTTTTAGCTATCTATTTTATCTGTGTGTTATCCACTTAATTCCAGGACAGAGTATCCTATCAAGCAAATATGTCTTATGCTGGATCATCTATAGATGCATAAATCTAATTTTGATGTGCAAAGGTAACATCTATTTTAATAAATCTAATAAATGGTGTTGGTCTCACTAAGAAATGATCCTAATGATTCTGTAAGAGTCGATCTTTCCATCCTCTGTAAGTTAACAAAAAGTAACCATCTTATAATACCAGTCAAACTTTACTTGGAGCATCACTGCTACCTTCTCCCCTTCAAAAGCTTTAAAAATCAATTTAATGTTTTATTGATGCAGGATTTGGGATGGGAAAGTTGTTCTTTAATGAGTATCAAGAAGTAACTGCATTACAGATACTGGGTATTCACACCAAGGAACTTTATTCTAAAACCAATTATATTAGGCTATCATTTTTATAATAGTGTTTCAGCAATTAAGTCAGCTCTGCTTTAACAGAATTTTTTTTTTTTTTTTTTTTCTTTTCTTAAAACTTTTCCATTCCC
>VWZN01007603.1:399671-410396 GCA_013396955.1 Regulus satrapa
GGTAGAACCAAAGAAGATGGACTTTAAGAATGTGTGTATGCATGTGTATGTGCGTAAAGGATGACTTATTAGCCAATACCTCTTCCCCCTTCACCTGCTGCCTTACAAGATCTCTTAGGGCATGAAAGGACCAATGCAAATAGGTACAATATTCATTATACTAGCTATAAACAAAAATGCATGAAACCTTAAATAAAATCAAATTTGGCTAGCTACACATTTAGTAAGAGGCAGCTGTAGTTGCAGCCTGGCACCATTTAATGAAAAAGCAAAGTAATGAGGACGGGGATGCTTGCAGAGCATCTCAGGACCAGAAGAGTCTGCTTTACACCCCTGGCCTCTTCTAGTTCCCTGCACTGTTCCTCTTTAAAATGCCAACAGCGTCAAGGCTATATATAGTCAAATTGTATGTCCCATTTTCTGCTGCAAGCATAATTTGTTCATGTATGGCTAGTTCTAGGTTATTTGAGCATAACGCAATATGCTCATCTGTAATGTCAAAAAGATACTAATTTTGTGTCTGAAAATATTTAGCAATGCAAATTACTTCTCATTTGTTGTTATAATTTAGCCTCACCTTTCGCATCCGAAACCCCTGAGTGATTTATAAGGGAAAATGAATTATTTTTCCAGAATGCCTGTCACATCCAAGTGACAATCATTTTAACATCCCTTTTATATTACCTGTATCTTTTGACTTGCCTTACTTTCAGACTGATTTATGTAAGCTGGTGCATCTAAGTACATGCAGAATACATCTTTCAGTGATTCTGTTGTCATTTGCAGAATGAATCATCAGACTAACGGCTTCTGAGTTTAAAAAGAGAGGGCACCAGCACTGCTTAAAAAAACCCCAAAAAACCAAACAAACCAAAAAACCCTTATATTTCCCAAATATAGCCATAGTCCTTACCCTCCTCCCAGCTCTATAGTGTTATGCACGAATACCTGAATAATAGTATGGTTCTTAACACAGTAAAACACATAACTGCGAAAATAAGAGCCTTGGAGCATTTTCTGTGCTGGGCTCCAGTCCGCTACAGGGAGTCCACGCCAGAACTTGCCGGCAACCGTGACAGGCGAGCTCTGCATCTGCAGTCTGCTGGAAGCACCACCCCGCTTCCAGAACATTCCGGCAGAGTCACCCGCACCCCCTGGCTGCGCTTTCCTCCCTCTCACACCACTGGCTATGACAAAGCTCCGTTTCAAACACAAAACGTTTTCACAGAAAGGAGGAGCCATTGGTTTAGGAGTTAGAAACGCACGAACTCAGTTACACAGGGCACAGAGGGGCTGCCATGGGTAGGGCTGAGCCCCGGACCAGCGGCAGCCTCTGTCTGCCGCGACCCCAAATAATGTACAGAGACCCCTCGGCAGCTTCCAAAGTACAGGATTTGGGCGGGTCTTTTTTGGGAGAGTAGGGAGAGAGGGGGGGAGAAGGGGAGCATGGTTTGTTTTGTAGTTTGTTTTGTTCGTTTTTAATAGGAGAATCTGAGACAACAAACCATAATTTACTCAACTGTAATTCTCCAGTGACTGCCACTACAGAAAAAGCCAAAATGTCTACTTGCCTTTTCTACGTTTTGCACATGACGGTGCAAACACCTAAAAGCTGTTATATTATTCTCAGAGCCAGTTCTGTTCCTCCAACATGTGAACGACTTCTTATTCCCCCATGAGAAGTGACCTTAACAAGCAGATGTTGCAGGCAAAGGTAGTAAGACCAGCTGTGGTTCAAAATAACTACTATTAACGGCAGGGGTTCAATAGGTACTAATCAAACACAAGATCTTAAAATACCAGTTCAGTTCTCTCAAAGTAGGTAGAAAAGAAAAGTCACAAAATTATATCCCCAGTTCAAGACCATTTTAAATATTGATGCATTTGACAAAGTTTATCTAAAATAAAAGGGAAAAAAACCCCAAAAAATCCAACCATGATGAAATCTGTCACTAGTACCTTGACATAAAAAACTAAAACAGAACAAACCCTAAACAAAGAACAAAAAACACCCACCACAGAGCAAATTAAAATCAAAGGCCCTGAGCTTCCTGACACAAGGCCAAAAACACCCCTTTCCCTGACTTCTCCAAAATAAAACAGATCAAATTACTGTTCACTTTTAAGAGTCAGCTAAAACTTTAGTAGTTCCCAAAATTTTCTCCTGTTAGTGTTGGAAAGACTGAAAGGTATGTACATTTCTGAAATGGAAAACTGCCTATCAAATCATTATCTTATGTGCTGTGGTTTATTGGAAGATATTTTACAGCAGAAGCCTGTATCAGCAGAAAGAAGAAAGAGCAGGAAAGGGGGGAGGGAGGACTGAAAATACTCTTCTGCTTTTCTATTGTAGAAAAGGGGCAAAAAAGGGTCTAAACTGGGTAAGTTCCAGGCTGTGACAGTCTAATATGTTTGTTGCATTCCCTTTCTTCTAGAAATGGCAAATCCTTAGTATGATTATTCTCATCAACTTCAAAACTCCCATTTTTCTCACTTAAATTTACATGAAGAATTTTGCTATTTACTGAACAGCTGACTGATCTCAAGCTGCAGATCAAGATGATGGAAGGTAATAAAAAAATTGGTTTAACTCATAATTCCTTTAAAGACAGTACATGCTTTAAAAAACCTACTAAGTGTTACAGCTAAAAAACAAAAGTCCAATTCAACTATTTAGTAACAGTCATAACATGATTAAGTATAAGATTCCAAACAATTCTAAGAACTCGGTAACCATTTACTTCCACCTAAAGAAAGAAAACTCAGCTGTTTTAAAGTGATTTCCATACATTAAACAGTATTGCATTCATTCAACAGTCTGTTCCAGTTCATTTCAAATCCTGCCTGAAATTGTTGCTCCAGAAATTTCTACCAAAATAAAGATGCAGCTGTGAAAATTGAAGCAATTCAGGATTTTAAGAGGAACATAAAAATTAATCAAGCCATGTTAGAATGGTTCCAAGAAACTATGATTTAGTAATGAAAAACTATCCAAACAACTTGGTGCATAAGTGAAAAAATAAAGTCATTACAATAAAATTTGCCTTTTAAAGTACAGCATTTGCAAGGGGGAAAAAAGGGAACCTATACCCTTTTTCAGAGTAATCTACTGGTTTTGTTTTAGAAATTCTATTTCTCTTGGAAAATCATGTTGATTTGAGACTACTATCTCATCAGAAATTTAACTCCTGACAGTCTATCCTTCCAGTTTACCTATCAGTGGTACAGAGCTAATTTTTCTAGAACACACAGACACAAGAATACTGACTGCAGTCTGACAATGCATCTTGTATCAAAACTGTATAGCAATCAATTAAGTTGAAGTCATTACTTCATTGCATGCATCTATTTCTACTTCAAAGCATGAACATCTAATTTATGTATTTGATAAAAGTGGTAGGGGGAAGTGGGGTGTTTTAGCATCCACTCAAGTACCCTGTTCCCTTGCAGATAAATTGGTGGATTTAATTTCCTTCTTGATTATCAAGACCCAAACTATTAGCGCCATGGGAGTGAAGAGAGAAGAAATTATGCTTTCAGCTACTAGTACTACCATTAAAAAAGCATTCCATTGTACTTGTGTTTCTGAAAATGGGACCGTATCCCACATGCAAAACAGGTTTCAAAACCTACCCTACTTAGAGCATTCCAACACTTACTTTAGAAAAGAAAACTGAGAAAGAACCAAAAAAAAAAACCTGACGCCAAACTACACTACCCATGCAGTTCATACAACAAAACACTACAGCTCCCTGCCAGGCCAGTCAGTCATTTTGTACAGCACTTCCCAAAATGGATCTGTGTTCAAAATGTCGTGCTAAAAAGCAAAGGAAACAAAAACCAAAGCCAACGGGAAACACAGAGACAAGAGCTTTTCTCTGAGCTCTGGCAAGCGCTCCATACCTTTTCTGTAAAATGGGAGTAAGCTTACTCAGCTCACAGAAAAAAACCATGGGCAACAAGAAGTCACTGAAAGGACTGTATGAAAGACATGGTCTGAAAACCACAGTATTTTATGAAAATGTAATACATATGAAAAAACCCACTCCTTACAGTGATTGTCCAAAATGCTTTACTTTTCATGCTCCCATTAAAAGTTTAACAGAAAAATTTTAAATCAACAAAACAAATAGCACTCAGCAATATTTGTATGTCTGCTGCTTTCTTTAAAAAAGCACCAACCTATCAAAAACCCAACCCCCAAAAAACCAAACAAACCACAGGACATGTATGGTAAAGTATAATGACAAAAAACTTCAACTCCTTGAGAGAGTATAAAATAGCAGTTTGGTGATCTTAAAGAATGAAATGTTTCTGCTTCCTGTGAACAATATAAGTTAGGAACATCTGGAACTAATGAACAATAACTGACTAAAAACCACACAAACACAAACCTCAATAACAATTTGGAAGATTGGGCTAAGGATAACTCAAGAGTATCTTGCAGAAAACCAGAAAGGTTATTGTTGCACTACATTAAATCTACATTCATCACATAAGGTAAATGTATGGCAAAACTCCAAATTTTAAAAAGATAAATGCGTTCAATTAGAATTTGTGGTTTGAATTTTCAGTTATTTTAAAGTAACCAAATGTTCCCAGGTTTTAATTACCTTACCCAATCAAAAAAAGCCAGTACCAACTAAAATCTGCTGTAAATCAAATTCAGTAAGTAACATTCTGGGAGCAATAAAAATAATGGAACTAACTACCTGCTTTACATCACCACCTCTAAACACATATTTGTATTACTCTTATCCCTTACCTTAAAGCAGAAAAATTCAGTGACCAGTTATTTAAAAATTTACTGTTAATTGAAGTCACCAATCCATCACACCTTTAAAATCCTGTATTTTACTATTTCTTTTTATCAAATGAACAAAATAAACATGGAGAAATGACGTCTCTTGAGAATTTGATATGCAGTGTTTGCACAGAATATTTCATGTTTTAATAAACACTGTGTTGCCATTAACTAAGATAATACATGAGAATAGATATACAAAACTCACTTAACCACCAAGTACTTTGTTATAGTCTATACTGAAAGCACCAAAATAATGTGCAGAAATTCTGAGGAAGGACTAAACTTGTCGGCACCTAACTTTCACATCCCTAGCACTAAGCTCGAGTTCAGCCAGGAAAATACTCTGAGCACACTGATGAGTTACCCAGCTCATCTGCTGCTCCTGGTATGTTTCTGGAGAAGCTCAAGAAGCTTTCCTATTTATTTACTCTTGGTTTAACTTATGCGCAGCTTAGAGAACCCATGAAGACCTGAACTAGGTACAAGACACAGAAAAAGACAATATACAAAGTTATCAGGAAAAATTGTCTTTTCTGTAGTCCAACTCCTCAGTGAAAAGAGAGTTGAGCATTACTTTCCTGCTACCTTCATCTCCCTGGAGACAGACAGAGCCTTCTGCTGTGTTTTAAGGAAAGCAGCTAGGTCACCAACCAGTACCACACAGCAGAATACACGAGGCCATGTGAAACCACTAGCACTCAAACTCAGATTTCAAGTAAGTTATACAGAATAACGATAAATCTCAAAACTTACATCTTCTCATTTGTAGTAGTTCCATAATAGTTGTAATGTTATTCTTGAATAACAAGTGCTATCTGCAAAACAGTTAATATTTATATAATCAACTGTTCTTAAAATGTAATTCTGAACCATTGGAAAAGTTACACATTGAAAACATGATAAATCTAATCACTTTGTCGCAAAAATTCAGTGACCTTTGTGATGAGTTTATTTCTTTTTTTAGTTCAAGTGTGAGGCAAGCATTTGAGAAAGTGACAGCACAGAATGAGAGCTCTTCTGGCCTGCTAAGATGGTAAGCCAAAACAAAGTAATTTGATTAGCAGGACAGATATGATATTTGACCTGTGTTGTCCCACCTAATCTTATAACTGAGACAAGACAATGTGAATTAATTGAGGAAAACAAAACCAGCACAAAACAAATCCCAAAAAACCAAAAAGAAAACAACCTCAAACCAAAACCAAACTCCAAAAGCCAAATCAGATCAGAAAGAAATCAACAAAATACCCAAACCCACTATAAAAAAACCCAAAACAGCAGCAGTTCAATGTAAGTTTTATAGCTTGGAATTCGTTAGCTATGCATAGCCAAGGTTTTAAATTGCTTCTCAGCAAAGTAGAGCTGGTGCGCACCTCTAACGTCTGGAGCACGTGATGCCAACAGTTCTGCTCATTCGCACAGTCAAGCTCAACTGCTACACTGAAGAGCACTTTTTCAGCCGTTCTGAAAATGCTCTGTCTCAGCTGTACTGAAAATAAGACTAAAATGGCTGCAGTGCTCACTCAAGAGAAGCCAATCAGTGACAACTCAGCAGGAGGTAAAACATTTACAAAGCAAAGCACCTCTGTCTTTACCACACTGCAACAGACTGAACAGGGGGGATGGGTGGGGTTGGTGTGAGCAGAGGAGTGGTTTCTTTGACGGGCAGGAAGTGGTTAATGCACAGCTGCACCACTGCAGCTTCTTAGCACCACTGGTAAAGAGAAAATCAAAATAAAACAAAAACCGGTGAGAGGCAGTGCTGCTAGGCCTGGGGTTTTAGGGTTTGTATCACATACTTCAAACCTCTCAACTCCAAGGCTGTTCATAAACCATGTCACATACTAACAGTCACGGGAACACTGCCGGATATGCACAGAACTGACAGACATTAGGGAATGCTTTTCAAAAGCAGACTCACTTCAATGCTTCTTTAAAATAAAAAAAAAAAACAACAAACCAAAACCAACCAAACAAACAAAGCCCAAACCAACCAACCAAAACAAAGACAGGAAATGAATCTATAGCTCTGTACCACTCCATCTACTCTGAAATATTTTGTAATATTAGTTGCCCAATAGAAATTGTACTTGGGGAAAGAAAAAAGGAAGTTTGCTTTATAAGAAAGCTAGCAGAACCCCCAAGAACATTCCAGAACTCCAATACTTGTAAAAATCAAGTATCTAATTCTTTATTACTTCAATGCAGCTTGTTGTCTAAGGTTTTCACAGAGTGGTATCTAGAATCACTTGAGAAATTTTGATGGAATCTTATAACAGAGCAGTTCCTGAAGAACTGGTTTGAGAACCTAGTCAAGGAGAAGGGGGTTGTCAACCAAAAACACAAGTTTAACACAAAATTAAATCCAATACAGGTTTCACTCTGCTGTTTATTACCACTAATCATGCTCTCATAGAGGCAACACAGGATCAGTTCTGAATGCAGCTCCTCTATATCTGCCTTACTTCTCTTCTACAAAATCCAAATTTGTTTATTTTAAAACAAAATACTTGCAAGAGTTCACGGGGCAATTCTAAAGAAAATTAGTGTTGAATTATGACTAGTCTTTTAACAAAAAATAGTCTTTGTGATCCAAAATTAGCCCAACATAGTAAGTCACTCTCCCCTAAGAAGTAGAAGAATTATGCCCTCCAATCACTTCAATTATGAAAAGGTCCAGACTTATGTAAGTGTGCATGTCTGTTGCCAGCTGTAGATGGTTATTTCAGGATTGATTAATCATGCCAGCAGTAGTTGTCTGATGCACTCATGAGAATTACGATCAGTATTTCTAACTTAAAAAATAATGAAATACACCATCTGGCTTTTCCTTTTTGTCCTTCTATTAGCATGGCCTGCAGTACAAGAAACGGCACATGCCACATATGAGATAGCTCCACTGACTGTCTCTGATAATATTTAGAAAACTAAATTTAAATATACTTAAAGTTCAAATGCCCAAAAGACTTATTTCTTAAAAAACAAACACATGAACATTGGAGAACAAATTCATTACAGTTAATTAAAAATTACCCATTACAATGAAGCTTTTCTTCACCAACATCTTTTAATAACATTATCAAACATTACTTTCATTGCATTTAAGAGCCGTATTAAACACAAATATATCAGGGAGGGAAAAAAAAATCCCAACTGCCCATATTCACATACCATAATAGTTTTTTGACTTGCAACTTGTTTTCTTCATTTATTAGCCCTTATGAAAATTGAGAGGTACATGTGTTGTTATCAAATTCCCCGAAATAAAACCATAATGTAAACATGGAATAATACAGAAAAAACGAAGAATACAAGAAATAGGAAAAAAACCCCCAAACAGCATTAACATGCAAACTTAAGTAAGAACAAAATGCTTCAAATTTTTTAAATTTTAAAAGTTTAAAAGATCTTTTGGCCTTACTGCTTACATTCCAGGACTAAGCTTGACATATTTACTATACATAAAATTTCTGACAATTAAGTCCAGAAGAACCTAATAAATTACTATACAATTAAAAACATCTAAACTGTGAGAAATGCAGGTTTTTTTTCCCTTCTTTTGAAAACAAAATACACTATCTGGCTTAGTCTTCACTATGGAAATAGTTCTAGTTTATAACAAGAAACACGTGCAAATACAAGGAAAACGAAAATCAAGTTATTAATGGGAGAATAAAATTTATTGAACATGTAAAGCGTTTCTGTTTGCACCAAATTCTGTAAAACCAATATTTAATTATTAATAAATAACTTCTTTATTCCTAAGTTGTTCAGGCTATTTTTTGGCTGGCAAAATCACCTCCCATGCTGGTAGGAAAGCATATGCCTAGGTGTTTTATGTCCCAAAGGGAAACATGATTAAAGAAGCCTTTAGAGAGAAATTAACACACTACAGTTAATAGTGATTTTTTTAAGTTTGTGAAGTGAGCACAATAATACAAGCTACAGTTATAACTGTACAGGAAATGTGGCAAAAAAGATGTACTTATCTATCGGAATCAGCATCTTCTTCAAAACAGACTTCATAAGTGATAGAAGATAAAAGGTGTCTCAATAAAAGCTTCAAAATAACTATTTAAATTGATGCACATAATAACTGTGGTACCATTTTACAAATAAGTGCTGCTATGATTACTTTCAAGTCTACACAACATCCAGGACACTCTTGCTAAATTCATACAGCAAAATACAACACTGTTCCACATTATCAGAGAAAGCATGAGCTCCGCACTGCTACAGTTGGCAGAAAGATTGCAGCTGATTTAAAAAAAAAAAGTTTACTCCAAGCAATATACTAAGTTCTCTAAACTAAAAACATAAGAGTCCAAAATTATTAATATAATACTCCCTACATTATATATGCATAGACACTTAATTCTGTACTTCTAGAGCATATAAACCACTAACTGCCATATGTCCAGAATAAATAGTGGGTGCGGGTGCAGTTACCACTTTCATGAATTGCATAAATCCTCACGCAGTTATTAGCAAACCAGCATTTTATGATTGGCCTGACAACAATCATTAGCCCCATTTCATAGATCTGAAACTGAGAAATCACCTACCCAAGATCACGTATCAAACTGCAGTGGTTTTTGTGTTCGGTTTCTTCTCCTCCAAGGAATTCTTAGTATCTGCGACAATACTCTCATTCATACCTTTCTGCAGGACTGCAAAAACCAGCACCTAATTGGAAAAAATACTTTTTTTTAAGGTTGATAACTGACAGTTGTATACAGAATTCATATTTAAATTATTAATTCCGCATTTAAGCGGAGATTAAGCACATTCTTCACACTTCAGCTTTTGAAAAGATAAGTACTATGAACTGTAACAGGCGCAAGCATTGTGCTTCTATTTTATTCTATATATTCTATATTGCACTTATATATTTTAACTTCCAAAAGAAAGACAAACAGCATGCTTATAAAGTATTCTGAACTGCAGAATTAAGTTGTAGTAAACCTATTCATAATAATACAGTATTTCCTTATATAGTTTGGGATAGGAAACATCTCTAATAACATGCGCTTACTTCCACTGGTTAGCATGGTAAACACCTAGATGCGTAAGTGACGTTTTTCTGTAACTGAAGCCTGCATTTTTAAGCTCACTGACAGCTTCCTTGAACAGCACAGCTGTTCCCGCCTTTATTTTTAGCAAGTACTTTTCCATCAACGTTTCGATCCAGTTTTTCCAGTAAGTCTGTCTACAGTAAGGGTCACAGTCATGTGACACTACGCAAAATTATTTCAAGATTACTGTTAAGCAACAAAATATCCTACTATCAACATTTCCACTGAATATCTGCCAATGACTGCAAGATCCAGGAAGAGAAGACGGACTTGATGGAAGAACAAACTACTCAAGGGCAGGGCTACACCTTTATCACACCTCAGAATTAAATAATAAAGCACTTTCGTTTTTTAAAATTCTTTATGTTTAACGAAGAGTAGGGGTTCGAATACATCTTTAACTTAAGCACATGGCTTAAGCTCCTTTGCCATGTTGCCTTGATGTGGGCGGCCATGACACCTCGTTGAGCTGCTCGGGCCTTGTTTACTGGCGGCATCACACGAGCAAACACAGCTCGGCCTTCTCCGTTCCCAAACAGAAACTGTTTGGTTTCCAATAAACAATCGTATCCATACAGTACAGAAACTGTGCCCCGGTTCCTGGCGGTGTACGAACACCGCCATCGCTTTCCCCTCGTTGCTTCCAAAGTCCATGAGATGCGACGTCCCACGCCCGCCGCGCCAGTGCCGCCCCTCCCGGCGGCGCACGGCACCACCCAGGGCACAGCACCCCATTTCTGGCAGGGAGCGAGGAAACGCTCTCGAGGCGCCGGGCGCGCCCCTGTGTCCCCGGAACAGGCGCCGTCGCCTCGCCTCACCCGGCCCGCGCGAGGCGGGTCGCAC
>VWZN01007603.1:410417-455215 GCA_013396955.1 Regulus satrapa
CTCGGAACCCGCTCCGGGCGCCAACGCCGCCTCCCCGCGTCGCACGCGCCGGGCCGCTATGCAAATGAACTCGGTGTCTCCTCCCCCTTGCGGGTTGGCCCCGCCCCCTCCGTGGGCGCAGGGGCCGGCGGTGGGGGGCAGTCCCGGAACCGGCCAATGGCAGGGCCGGCTAGCTCCCCTGCTATTTAAATGAGCGGTGGCCCCGCCCCTTGGCGCGCAGCCGTGCCAAGTTAGGCGCGGGAAGCGCCGGGGCGCGCCGCGGCCGCTAGGGGGAGCTGCGGCGCACCGAGGGGCGGTGCCGGGAGCAGCCGGCCTAGCCTTCCTTCCTGCCTGCTTCCCTTCCCTCCCGCAGCTTCCCGCCACAGGAATTCCAGGCTGCGTGGCCCTGCAGCCTCTCTAACACCTTCGAAAGCCCGCGCGAAATTCGCCAGACTGGATTATCAGTGACCGGCATTACTCGCTGCTCGTCCTTTATCGTGCTTTGTGTCCCGTTTCTGGGTTAGGGCTGTGTCTGACCAAAGCCCAGAGGTCCTGAGTTCTTTAATAATCAGCATCGAGGTTCAAGAGTGCCCAGAAACCAGTGTGCCCGTTGGCTCTGCTTTCAGATGAATCTGAAGCACATGAGTTAACCTGGGTGAGCTTCAGGTCAAAACCACAGTGGCCATTCCCCATCCACCCTCCATTTCTGCCTTAGGCATGCGGGAAAAAAAACACATGGCCTGCTTTAACACGAGCTAGAACTTGGTGCTCTTTGTACCACAGCTGAAGGCAGAACTGACCGGCCCATGAGGCATGGGTCAGGTCTAGCAGAGAGAACCCATGGCTGTCTCCTCAGGGTACACAAGAAACCACGAGAGCATAGAAGAGCGTGCGGAGACTTCCCTGCAGGAGTACCAGTCACCTACTAACCTGGTAGCGGAGAATCTATTCTCTCCTTGTTAAGGCAAATAAAGGTCACGTTCCTCATGTTGAAGGTGTGAAAAACGGCTTTTTCTTTGTTTTCTTGAAAAGCAAGCTAAATATGAATAAAATTTCTGTCTGTCATATATAGACTAGGCAGACCAATAAGTTTCTCTGTGCATATATGTACTGAAACAGTACTTATGATACAACCATTAATAGTCCTGTCAATGTGCTTGGTGGATTGGTCGAGGAAACTTTCCAGTCTGACTATCCAGGAACCACTCTGGCAAGTCACATTTGCACCACTAAAGCTGGGACTGAAGCCGCTTTGCACTAGCAGCTCCAGAAAACAATGGGTTGCCCCACTTGACTCCCTACCCTCCCCATACACAGACCAGGTTTCCTCACTGGTTTGACCCCGAGTTTCCCATAGCAGAGGCTCTGACATCTGAATGCTTAAAATAATTAAATCACAGTGCAACAACAGAATAAGAACTCGAGTTGGTGCCTTGGATGAAGTACTTTGAACAAAGGATGCCCTGGGCTTTTATACTCTCACATAACCCATACGCACTATAGTCTGAGGTCTTCCCACTAAGTCCTTGGCTCCTGCCATGTCTCTGATTGTCCTAATCACCTGGCCAGTGCCACAGGCCTTTTGTTTCCATTGTTGTGCTAAGGCCTGCCACCAGTTCACAGTCTCTAATTCCTCTGGTGCTCCTGCCATGTAGAGCTCAATCTGCCGCTGCACTGCAGCTACGCACTGAGCTACCTGCATTGGAAGTATTTCTCAACAGATTGAAGGGCAGTGTTTTAAGGTTCCGCCATTCCCAGTGGTTTGCTTGATCGCTCTGCTACATGTTTCCATTTTACAGCCAAGATGGAACAACAATATGTATACATGTGTCCATAAATTTGGGCAAATGCATCTGCAACAGGGTTTTAAGAAGACGGACGAGCCTGGAACTTGAACTGCTGAAATGGGAACATGCATCTTCCTCAGCTTGTCTTTCCTTCAGGCATGATAGTTCCTAAGATGAAGTGTGGCAGGAATCTGTAACTGTAATGTCCTAAACTTTTATAGCTAGCGTTATTGAGCTACACTGCAATAATGGAATGTTTTGTCTTGAAAAGGGTATACTTGAATTTGAAGTTGAGTCTTCTGAGCTTTTGTGAAGAGTCAGAGAACATTTCAGAAAGAAGAGGCCAGAACAGCCCATGAGTGGCCAGTTCCTAGCCATGACTATTGTTTAACTTGTAAATTTACTTGTGGTGAGCACTTTTGCAGGGTCCCTGCATATAAATCCTTTGGGAGTCAGTCAGGAGTGAATGCTTCTGACTAAAAGATGAGTTTCCAGAAAACTGAATCCTTTGAATTTTTCATCTCTTTGAATAACAATTGATGTTATTCCAAACTTAATTTAGTATGGAAGACATTACAGCAATGTAGTTTTGTTCAATGCAGTACAATTCATTTAGTAAAGAGAGAGTTAGGAACGAGAACTGGCACCAATCTCTTCTCTCTGGCAACCAGTGACAGGACCTGAGGGAACAGCATGAAGAGGAGTCAGGAGTTGTATTAATGAAGCTGTTACAGCAAGTAAGTGCCCTGCTATGGCATTTCAGATACCAGTAGCTGTAGCAGGACTGCATCCTTAAATTTGAAGAATAATATTTAAATTACAAGATTAAGAATTTGAGGAAGTGAAAGTTCAGATTTTTGTCAACTGCTCTTCTAATGACTGGTCATAAATTAGGAAAAGCAATAGTATCAACCTTTTATTGCTCAGTGTCTTTGCACAAAGAAAGTTAATATAAAAATTTTCAGAAATACCAACTTCATCAATTTGTCTCTGTTTTCAAAATATGAGGGTTTTGCTGTAAAAGGAATGTGTAGAGCAAACAGTACACTGGAATTAACAAGATTCCAAATTTCAACAACATGAAAAAGTAGATATCCATCTAGTTTCCTGTTTGATTACTCTGTTAATGTGTTCAAGCATTGTAATGATAAACACAGAGGAAAAAAATATTCCAATGTATTTGAAAAAAAAGTTAAAAAATTAGTATCTTAGAGGCAACAGAGAGTTTATTTTTGATTTCCAATTCTCCAATGAACTTAAGGCTTGAAGTCTGCATACAATATTTAATTTTCTTATTTCCAGATAGTGTTATAGGACAGCTTCTAATCTATGAATGATATATCACTAGAAAGCTGAGTACATGATTCTTTCTGCATGTCAGATTGTGTTAGAAGTGTGATATTAACACTATGAATATTTTTAAACTATTAACTCTCCCCATATGATTCAGTAACTGCTAATGGAGACACTGCGGGACAGTGGGACTGCTGAAAGGAAGAAAGGAAAGTGATGCACAAAAAGAGGCAGAGTTCTCAATATGAAAATGCACTTTTTATACAAAAACAACTGCTCACTTTTAATAAAAAAATACAGTCATAAGAAATATTTAGCAAGAGGGGAAAAGTAATTTTATTGGTACACTTTATTTCTAAATAATTACTGGAAAATATGTATTTAAATACTTCACCTTGTTAAATGGATGACACTTTTGAGCCAGTAAGATTTACATTAATTGTTTTCTGGTAAATCGCTAGATTAGTCAGCATTTCATACATATTAATTACCTAATAGGATGGAATGACTATAAGTTATTTGATTATAACCAATTATAAAAAATTCCTTCACAGGTCAAAAAACCCACCATAATAGGAGAAAGTCATTAAACTAACAGAAATATTTCTAATAAGAAAAAAAGATCCTTATCTGACAACCTGATCTATGATTTGGCAATGTTAGGTTAATAGTTCAAATTGCTGATTATAGAAGTTATTTCCAGCCTTAACATTTCTTTTTATTTCCGTCTTTAAGAATTTCACTATGAAGGCTTAAAATGTCACTGATAAAGGAACAGCACGTTAACTTTCTGGTAAAGAAGACCAGAAGGCCTTTAAAACTCCTTTTTTATGTAAGGGCTTTTTTAAAAATACAGAAATCTGAAGAACATCTATGTAATTATGTGAAGGCATTTCACAAATCTTTTAAATATATTAGCTTTACAGTATAAGAACAAAGAGCAGAAACATGGAGAATATAACAAAAATACTTGAGGAAATTTTTCTGTAATGAATTAAAGCTAGTTAAGACATTTGCATTTAGGTTACTTTCCATAGTAGATTAAGTACCTTCCTGTAATGTAAATTTTGTAAAATACAGTGTTATTATCTATTATCTTTAAGGCTAATAAAAGTATTTGGGGAAATTTCCTAAATCTCCTTTATTCTGATTTTGTGTTAGTTTTTTAAAATAAATTTTACTAATTGTGAAGTAAATATTCTCCTGCTCAGCTGTTTTTAAATCAAACTTACTTTGTTGTGACTTAGGTGTAGTAACTGATTCATTTACTGAGCAGACATATTTAGTTTAAACACCTACTTTTCCCAATGAGTTGTCCTCTCTCACTTTGCTACCTTCCACCTCCACCACAACTAATTATATCTAACTTAATTTCTGGTTTTAATAAGATTTTTTTGTTGTTGTTATTGCAGCAATATTTGTATCATTCAGTGGTAAGTGCAGAGTCCAATTAGCTACAAGAACATGTTTTTACAGCTTGGTAAATTTGTTCTACTAAACTATCAGTATTTTGAGATACAGGCAAGTGTCTGTCAGTTTTTATACTTAAAATCTAGTAAAGAGTCTATCAGCCTTTGGAAAAAAAAGTAATTTTAACAAAATGTGGGATGATTGACAACTGGAATTTATTAAATTAAGATCTTTTCCAAAATGATCTAAAAATAAAGTAAATTCTGAGCACTAATCAGGAACATTTTTTGGAAAAAAATAACTTGTCTCCTATTGTCTCATACGATATGAGAAAATTGGGAAACCTGGTTGTAGAAGTATTCATGGGATGTCCATGAAATAAGCTGGTTGCCATCAAGTGTGTGGACTGAAACTTCGTTCTGAACATAGTTCTCTTTCCATTACTTCAGGAAAATTGCTCTTGGAGTAGCTTGGTTTGGAAGATGTCCTTCTCTCTCTAAAAATGTGAACTAATACAAAGTAGTCAGGTAAAGTAGCAATGTTATTGCAATAGAAGTTGAGAAATTAGTACTCAATTTTAGCTCCCATAATACTTACGGATGCAGGATGCTTTATCTTGAGACTATACAGTTTTTTTGAACAGGTGTCTCACTAAGTTTTAACCAATATAAGTATTTTTAGGATTGAGTAAAGAAAATTTAAAGGATATTTTACATGATTCCTCCTTGGGAATAAGTTTTGACCTGTTGGAAAGAATCTGTCTAAACATGTCTGGAATGTAAGGCATATTGGATGTTTTCAGTAAATAAACGGATCATCTCATCTGCAAATCATCTGAAGTGTGTGGGCTGATTTTTTGTCTATCCTAACCTACTCTAAATAAAAGAAAATTAAATTTAAAAACTGACCCTGAATATTGAGAAATGGAAATACTTTCTTCAAAGTAAAATTTTCTATACTGGTAAAAAGGCTTACCTTCAGGAGAAATAATTCTCTCAGTTTTCTTATTCTCAGCTCTAGCCTTAGGCTTTTTTAATGTCATACTTGCTTTAGATCTTTCTAGAAAGTGGAAGACTCATGGGTTAATTAATTAAAGTGGTATCTCTCAGTAAATTATGTGTATCTGGAGGAAATTGCCAGTGAAGAATCAGATGCAGAGTGATTTAGTAACAACTTTGAAAGATAAAATATTTGGGCTTAGCAGCACTGACCTTTTCAAGGTGATGTCAATTACATAAGAACTGGGACTTAGGGTATCTCATTATCTCATTTGTATTTTAAAAAGTCTCTTTTTTTTTCTTCAATCCCAGTATGATCAACCTTCTGCAGACTTGCTAGAGACTTTTAAAGTAAAAAATTGGCTGATAGATGAAGGGCAGATGTGAAAAAGAGCTTGTTTGGATTTATTTACATATAATTATCAGTTTTGTTACTTCTGTATTTCCAGATTGGGTTGAATTTTCTCCATGATGTCCTAAAGTGGAAATGAAGGATAACTTAAACCTTACTGTATTTGTACAAACAAAAACAATCATATTTCAAAAAAAACCCCACCATCAAGTTTTGGGTTTTGTCTGTATGAAGTTGGCCGTTATTTTTGCTAGAAGTCATTGTCTTCTTTAAAGCCTCTTCCTAATTGAAGTTCTCATCTGGTATTCTTTTATCCAGATTCTGAGTAGTTTGACATTACTTCTTCCTTAGGCTTTTACTCTGTGATAAACAATAAGTAGTATTTCTTGTGTAAATATAGCTTAGATAATATCTAACTGTTCTTCCAATACTGAGGTATGTAATTAACCAAAACACATGATATTCAGTGGTACTGATTAAAGTAATCAAAAAATGGAAGAAATCAGCACTGCCCATTGGCAGTTATCATGCTCTTACTCATCGTGCATTTGATTTCCATGATTTAACAAAATAATTTTAGGTGATATCTCCAGAATGTTGGTGTACTTAGGAAGGGAGGAAGGAAGGAAGGAAGGAAGGAAGGAAGGAGCCACTGATGAGAAAACCTACTTAGAATTTAGCTAAGAGGCTAATGTACATATAGAAAAAATCTTATCCCTCCACCACTGGAGCAAAGCCCTCTCACAGAGACATTCCCTATGGCACAGGGACCTGAGATCACAGACACTTTTGTTATTAAAATATATATTAACCTCACATTCTCCACAAGCTTCACTTACAACATTAAACAAAAAGCTCTGCCAAATTACTCCACTCCCTGGCAATATCCAGTTCAAGTTTTGTGCACTGCCTCTCCCAATTACTGTCATTATCTCTAATTCCTTCAACCACGTGTTGGACAACAAAACAGACGGTGGTGGCTTAGCCTCGTTCAACAGTCAGATCCCCACCCAGCTGATCTCTCACTCCCTGTCCTCCACAGCACCAGTTGGGAAAAATAGGGTGGACAAGCTTAGGACAGTCAAGATAAGTGGTGAAATCACTTACCAGTTACTACTACTGGGAAAATAGACTTGACTTGAGGAACAATAATTTATTACCCATTCGAATCAGTTAGGGGAACTAGCAGTACAAAAGTTAAAATAAATTTCTGCCTCCTGTGTCTCAAACTAAGAAAAACCCAAAGTTACTATTGTGTAATAAATCACGTATTTCCCTTTATTCTTTCTTTTTGATAAACATGCTGAATTGTTAGTTCCTTTTAACACAAGCTGGTACACATTCTTGTTTTGTTTCTGTTTTTTCTGCTATACTCCTCCAATTTAGAATTTTTAATGTCTTCTTGACATGGCTCATTAGGTAAATCAAACTATTAATTATTAACAAAATCATCTTTTCAAATGTAGTTCAACTGTTTCAAAATTAGGTGAACAACTTAGAAAAATTCAAATGGAGACAATATTTCATCATACTCAGTGTCTTCATTGTAATAGAGCAGGGCCATGTTTTTAACACAGTCTTTTCTGTGGAGAAGATATCCCTGTTGGAGCTGGAGGAAGAGAAATAGCTCATGCAAAAACCCCATAGATATATGGAAGATGTTATGCTGCCACTCACTTGAAGATACTGTTTAGTGGTTTACATGATGGTGGTGCTGGGTTGACAGTTGGACTTGACATTAGAGGTCTTTTCCAACCTTTACATGTCTAGGATTCTGTGTTTCAACAGCATGTTCTAAATGCTTATAATATCTTTGAGCAAATTCACTCTTTGTTTTGCATTTTCACCTAACTTTCAGATGTCAATGCTAGCTCTTTAGAATTTATTTTGAAAGAAAATTATGTTTTACTTTTAGCTGTATTATTAATACTGCTTAATGAAAACCATTAAAATATATTTCATTGAAAATGTAGACTATTTTTAACCACTAAAGACGCATTGTGTGACCTCAGTTTATCTGTCTTTTGTTTCTAAAGAGAAAACATACAGAGATCTCTAGAACTCCACACACTAATTAAAGCCCACACTCATGATGCTAGTGCTGGGTTGCTTGAAATTAGAAGAATATGTAATTTTTTCGTAATTGTGTTACTGTCAGATACCAAAATAAAGCTTTTTCTGTGATAGATGACAGAGAAGTAAATGTATCACAACACTTAAAATAACATACCTTCCACACAGTGTTTGATAAAGAACGGACCTAGACAACTACAGAAATAATTGTCAGAATACCACTTGGATATTTGATATATTTTGAAAGAATGTATCTATTAAAACCTGCTCAACTAATTAAATTTTTTCAATTATCTTTTCTTTCTCTATGTCCTTCTCTTCATAATCACTCTTCCATTCCTGTCCCCAAAACTTGACCCACAAAAATATATTTTGAGATTGTATTGGAAACTGGTCACGAGTTACTGACAGGGGACAAAACTGAACAAAAGACATTAAACCCTCAGGTAAATAGTAATCTCTTTGCAGATTACTGAGGTTTTTACGTGCATTTTTCTCCAGTTTTCTGTGTAGATCTGCATTTTGTACTAGTCTAATGCTAATGTTCAGCCCATTTACTTCTGAGATGTGTCTACAAGGCATGTCTCTGTTTCACCTGCTCCAGCAGCTCCAGGGTCTGGTATCTCTTTTTCCTTACCCTTTGCCTGTGCGTCCATAACTTTCCACTTGTACCAGAAATGTGAAACTGTTATGGGCTTCTCAGCTGAGAAAAAAAGTTGGTTCATTCACAATTTTGGTGACCCAACAGCAAAACCAGTGAGGAACTACATAGATACCAATTGGCAAACCTGTAAGCTACACCATTGGAGCAACAACAGAAAACCAAAGTTGTTTTTTATATATCCATCAAAATTGTGAGAACTGGAATTACCCTACAGTTATGCTGAAAAAGATGTAAAGCTATTTATCCAGGAAAGCCACCTACATGTTGAAAAGGGATCCTAGGTTTGTGCTGCTTCAGATTTTGCTTGGATGAATAACTTTCTTGTGCTTTTCAGGCTTGTGGGGTTTTTTTTTAGCAGCCTTGCTCCCTCTAATTTTAAAATGGCTTCTTCAAGTTATGCAAAAGTAACATCCATTTGCAAGAAGGGTTTTGGGTTTCCCTTTATACCATTCTGCTTCTTGCCAAGGATTAGCACCGTGGTTTTACTTATTACTTACTTGCTAGTTCAATGGTAGAATGGCAAGTGGTAAGAGTAGTTTTCCTAGAAAAGGAAACCAAATGCTTTTGGGAGATGATCCCCTCAAGATGATCCCTTCCTGATGTCTCCTTTCTGGCCATGCACAGATATGTGCACGCACGTGCGCAAACACCCTTCAACTCCCTTAAGTACCTTCAGAGAAAACTAATTCTGCCAACATGTATGGCATTCATGGAAATAACATGTCTGCCTGTTGGCTCAACTGTGACCACAGTGGGGTGCATGGTATTGGGCTGTGCAGCCCACCTGAATACCCGGGTTCTGCTTTTAGTAAACAAAAACATGAACAAGATGTTTTCATTGCATTTTTCAGAGCCATGGAGTGGCCAGTGGTCCCATAACCACGTAGGGCAACACAGGGAATGCTGCCTGGGCTCGGTGACTGCAGCCTGAGGATGGAGCCCCAGGGACCCACGGCCATGGCAGCCTCAGTGGAACCCATTCCCTGGCAATGCGTGAGGGATTCAGCTTTGCCTGGCAACCGGGGCTCGGGACATGAGGTGCCGCTGGAGATTTAGGAAGGTGGCAGGGGTGTGGGGGGTGGGATCCTGCCTTGAAAAGAGGCTCCCAACAGGACAAGCAGCAGGAGCAAGGACTGGCTGAGGTGGAAGCGGCACAGCCAGTGTCTGTAGGAAGGTGCTGGGTGTGCCAGGGCAGTGTTGGCCTGGTGCTGTGGGATCTGGCTCCAGCCATCCCTGGGGTTGGGTCCTGGCATGCACAGCTGGTTCTTCCAATCTGTTCTGTGTCCCCCCTCTCCAACCCACAGACAAGTCAAGCTGAGAGACTGCTGGGAAATGGAAGGGCAATACAGACCATCCCTACCCCAATTCTGGTTCTCTTGGTGGAGACCGGTATCAGAAGCAGCCCATTGGAGAGTATCACTTTCAGGCAGTGGAGCTGCTCTCTAAAATGAGGTCATCAGGATTGTACTTTGCTTTCATCAGTAGCATTAGTAGTGCTGGTAGGTAAAGTACAGTTGCCTAAATCAGAATGTGTTTACAGAAACTTGCCTAGATTTAGATTTTGCATCCTGACAAAAGAGGTCACAAAGTGAAAGAGGTCCAGAGGAAATTAATGAAGAAAGCAAGATGTTTGCATAATGGTAATTAACTTTTTTGGTTTACGGTTTTATATGTTCTGAAAAACCATTACTTGCTCATGCCAAATGAATAGAGTGGCTGAGACAAAAAATATAGAATAGAAGGGTAAATATTTATGCATGCATGTGATGTGTCCCCAACCAAACTGGGATATGCCAATTACAATTTTATGCAACATTCTCATACCTCTAATCATGAACACAACACTACTAATTGCCAATCATAGCAAAAGTCTGCAAAGTAACTGTATTTCTGTAGCATTGTGGCTACTTGTCTGTTGATTCACACATCAGTTTTGCTATAGTTACTTAGAGGTAAGTAGGCTGAGAGAGTTGGGGATGTTCCTCCTAGAGAAGAAAAAGCTCCAGGAAGACAATATGGCAGCCTTCCAGTACAAAAGAGGGCCTATAGGAAAGATGAGGAGAGACTTTTAGCGGGGCCTGTTGTGATAGACCAAGGTGTAATGGTTGCAAACTGAAGGATTAGATACAAGGAATCAATTTTTTATAGTGAGGGTGCAACAGGCTTCCCAGAGAGGTGTTAGGTGTCCATCCCATCCTTGGAAATGTCCAAGGTCAGGTTGGAAGGGGCCTTGAGAAGCCTGATTTAAGTTGAAAATGTCCTTGGTTATTTTAACAGGTTGAACTATATGGCCTTTAAAAGTGCCTTCCAACAAAAATTATTCTGTGACTCAAAGATAAATTAAAATGTGTCCACTTTGGATATTCTTGAGTTTTGTTCTACTCCAGGCATTAAACTTGTGTCTCTTGCATCCTCATGATAAACCAATTCTGAACTTTTTTCCTTACTATCAAACTCTCCAATGGGAAAATTTTTTAATTGTTTGTTAAAATCCCTACATGTCAAGCTGAATTTATGGTACTAGACCTATTCTACAGGATTTCTGTTTAGCATTTTAGAATTGCCATTTTAGTATCAACTTTTCTGCTACCTGTTGAGTGGATATATGAGGGAGCAGCTGATGGGGAGCCAGGCTAGAAGCAAGTATGTAGGCAGACTCACTGCCATAGTCTAAAAGTAAATTTTTAAGTCCCAGATGAAGTGTTCATTCACTCCCCAGTTCCTGTACTGGAAAAAAAAAGCACTAACTGTCCCAAGTTCTTCAGCCATCAGAATTCTACTGAAAGCACAAATCACCGTGACTACAAGTTCTTTTTATGATTCATGAGCACACTTTATAGCATTTCTGAGGTGTAGGATTTTATTTCTGGTTTATACTTGATGTAATAAAATGCCCTGCCTTTCTGTCTCCATTTTTACCACTGTCACCAGCATCCATCAGTAAAACGATGGTCTTCTGCATTAGAAAAAATGTATGCTATTCTTTATCAGATACATGAAAAAGCATAATTCCATCCATAAAGAGACCTTACTTTACATTCAGCTTGAGTTTAAATTGAAAACATGTTTAGTATCAAGCATGGAATAGTAACATTTTTATAGTCAACTGTGCTAATGAAAGCCCCGTATTTTATTTCATGTATCCAACTATTGCATGTTCCCTCGTTTGCTATTTAGCAATGCTAAACGGTTACATATGAAAGTGTTTCCTCTGCCCCATACTTTACTATGTGTATTGCTATATTGATTTGTTAATATAAAATTCTGATTTTGTAAATGATGCCATAAACTTTGGGGTAGTGAGACCCTGAAACCCTTAAAAAGGGTAATGAGAAAGCAGGACTGTTTATCTTTACACTGTTATCTGACATTTCACTAGCCATAAAACATTTTAGGAATAAACAGGCTATGGATCCGTGACTCAGGAAGGTTGAGGCTGACTCAAAATCTTGTCCCATTTTACATCACCCACAGCTCACACACACTGCTGGTGCAATGCTGCTCTCTCCCCTCACTTTGGCACCCAAGATCACTCAATGCCTGTCTGCCATGGGGTGAATCAGGAGTGGACAGAGCCATTACTCCGTTAGGAGTAATTACGGGCCATGTCCATGATACGCTGTGTCTCTCAGTGTGCTGTTCTTCCCAAAAGCAGATTCCATGGCTGCAGCCTGGGTTGTTGTCACTTGTCCCTTCCCTATTGAGGGGAACATGGCACAGGACAAAATGAAGATATGCTTTGAACTGGAGGGTTTATTGCAGCTGGACTTCCGAAGCTGAGATACCTATGCTTGAGGAAGACAGTCAGCTATTGGGGGTTTCAACTAAAGCTGCCCTGCTGTGCACTAAGACAATTAGCAATGATGCCCTAGTTTCTGAGCATCCTAGACTGCTCATTCTACTTTAAGAATTAAAAGCTGGTTTTGCTATTCAGCTGAAAAATAAATGGGTCGTTTCTTGGGGATATACAACTGCCTTTCATTCATGTGAAAAGCAACCGTCATCCTTGTTTATATTAACTCATAATTTCATTGTAGGTTTTGGAAATGCAAGGTTTTGTGGCCAAACACCAGTGTAGGGACCTTTTAATTCTCTATTTTTGTCTCAAGATGCAATGTGACTTGCATGCATCTACAGTAAAGTGAGATACGAAAATAATAAATACTAGAGTTATATTGATTAAAAGTAAAATACAAAGGGCAAAACATCCTATTACAGTATCTTACAAAGATGTATTACAATAAATGTTGGATTTATTGTAAAACCCTTCAGAAAAAAAATACAGGTAGGATATAATAATTTTTAACTCTGCAATTGAAGAAAATGGTTAATTTTCTGTATTTTTTTCAGCCAGATAGATTTCATGGACATGAATTTTTTCAGTCACCCCCAGATTCTTCTTTTTAGTTGTAAAAAAAAAACAGGAAAGGTATTTGTAGGGGAGAGAAAGCAGAAATTTCATACAGTTAAATATTTTTCAAGCTCTTTGATGCAATGGCTGCACTTAAATGTTCTATTGTTGGAATTGTTGAAAATATTTAAGATTTTACAGTGTACTAATACTTTCACTATGGAGTGTAAGGTATGCCTAATAGCTGAAGAGTAACACAGACGTGAAGGACAAAAAAGATAAAAGTAGAGCAAAACGGCTGATATTTTTGCTTCCATGATTTCTGTCTTGGGTTTTCAATTTCAGGGTGTGCCTTTATATATATGTCTATCTGCTTTATATGGCAGGAAAAAAAAGGAAGGGCTTGGTTGCAGGAAAAACAAAGAGAATGAGAGATTGCGAAGAACCACTGGAGACAGGAAGTGCAATGTTGATGAAAGAAGGAAGTGAGAGCCATAAGGGAAGCAGTCTATCAGACAGGGTCGAGAGAGTTAAGAACAAAGAGTACTGTGTAATTACATCATGACTGCATCCACTGAAATTATTTCCGTTTCTCCCAAACCCAAACTCTGGTGGGATCCTTACAGGAAAATGTTTACCCTTCCCCTTATCTCTCACAAACACTGAGCCTAGGCGGCTAAGAAAATGACTGCATGGAAACTACTGAATGATGAGGTGTGAAATGATGATTTTTCTCCCTCAGCAAGGCTGAACTACAGCTGAGAATAGAATGTGGATAAGGTGGACCTATTTGCCTATGTCCCTGCAATTCTACTTCTGCCTATTTTGTAATTAAAATAGAAATGTGTAGCTAAGTAAGTCAAGATACACATTTACCAATTCAGGATGCCTTTGCAATGTCATCTCTCTTGTGAAATCCCACTGTTCACAGCAGTTCAGTTTTAACAACACATTCCTCTAACTTCCTCTCCTGAGAGGCAAGAAAGCTAATGCAGCCTTGCACACTGCATACTCTCCTGCATTACATTATTGCATCTGTAAGCGGAAGGTTATATATTCAAATCCCTTTCGCAGCTGCATGCTTGCACAGTAGTATTACAAAGTAATATTAAATACTTAGAATAAGGCTCTCATGAGTGACTTCTGAAGAGACTTACTTTGTAAGTTACCAAACCTTGCCAATTAACTAGTAATCCTATGTACTACTGTGCTCACCTTACCTGCATGCAATAAACTTGGGTTAATAGACCTATGAAAACATGTATCTTTGAAGTACCCAAACCAAGAAAGGCTTAGCCATATTTATGACCATTACACCAACATATATATGTTCATCCATGAACAGACTTGTATGTTCCTAATTGGACCTTCGTAACATAGGTAATAATTATTTCCTAGGTGGTTCTGTTTTGTCATGGCATGCCTAAATATGTCATGGTATTGGTATGAACATCATAGACAGCTGAGGAATGTTACAACAAATGTGTAACAAATCATTTCTGCCACAGACCAATGATCACAGTACTTAATTTCTAATGTAGGAAAGAAAACTCTCATTCTGTAAGGGAAGCATGTATGAAGTGGAATGGTACTAGACCTTAATACAATTTTTTCCTTGGAAAAAATAATTCAAGATCTCTTTAAATCAAAGTTTTTAAAATGTAAAGCATGGAGAAAAAAAACACCCCAAAAATTAGTCTTTTAACTGAAACAAACTGAAGCAAATGGGTTTTCCTTGGCAGTTTCCCATATAAGCATGCTAGCAGGTGGGAACTGATTAACTTGAAACCCAGTGTAAGATCCTTAAAAATGAACAGCTCTCTGTTATAAATATCCAACATCGAGAGGCAATGAAGAGAGAATGTGGAATGCTAAGACCAATTGCACCCCGTGTTCTGTTTCTAACAAGGACGGGGTTAAATTTTGCAGCAGAGGGGAGGGGGTGTGGGCAGGACCTGCCACTTATTCCATACCACCTCAGTCATTGCTGGGGACAGGGAGAGGGGAGAAACTCTCTTGCTTCCAGGGAAGAAGAGGTTCCTGCTGGTTGGGCAACCGTGATGGATGGAGCAGTGGGGTAACGCTGATTCTGAGTAGAGGGAATGGTTGGCATGGTGTGGCTGTGGTCAGGTCAAGCTCTGCACTCTCTCTTTTATACACTTCTGTTATTAATACTGGTTTTGTTGCTGCTTATTTTCTTATTTCAGCTGGTGATCTTTGCCTTTTTTGCCTCAAATTTTTCTCTCCAACCTGCTGCAGCATGAAGGCAGAGAGGAAAGGGGGGAGTGGACTAGCAATGTGTGGTTTGGAGCTTCAGTGGGAGCACTAAATTGGGGAGTACCATTCCTACAACACCATGTTAATCCTCTCAGTTGATCAGTGTCTGATCTTAAACTAACAGATGACAAGAGATTTTTAATTTTGAGACTACCATATTGTAGGCAAGAAAAAGTGTAAGTCCATAGGAAGCAAGATCTGTTTGAGAACTGAGAAAAATAGTGATGCTATCTGTATGTGTACCTGAATCCAAGTCACTTTTTCTAGAAATATTTTTTGAGGGAGCAAACCACCAGCTTCCTCTCTGTGTTACAAATGTAATTTGCTTATCTCCTTCCAAAGAGGTGTTTTTCTAGAATTATGTGGTATTTTCCTTTATCTGTCTTGGTTTCAACTGGGTTAATTTTCAGCTGATAGAGTTAATTTTCTTCTTAGCAGTCAATAAGTGCTGTGTTTTTAATTAAGTATGAGAATAATAATGTGGCATGACACAGGGGGCGAGGAAAAAAAGATACACTGAAATCTATGAATGTATATGATAGAAAAAAAGCCAAAGAAACAAAACCAAAACAAAAACTCAAACTTGGTTCTGGAAGACAATGATAATTATTGTGCCCAGGTTCTAATATCAATGTACTTCTCTTAAATGAATATGACTAAAAAAGAAAAGGCTTGGAAGACATTTAAAAACAGACCAATGAGCCAAAAGGAACGTACAATTGCCTTAGAAGTGTTTAATCTTTTGTCTTAGAATCCACTTATTCTTTTTAAAGAAAACCAAAGGAAAACTAATGAGTCAGTAGGACTCATGTAGTTTCAGGAAATGGTTTTATACTGCCAGATTATATCAAGAGAAAAAGGAATGACCTCATTACATCTGAAGATGTAGAATGAGGATTACATTACAGCAAAGAAGAGACCTTTCTAACCTTCTTGCTGGTTTCTGGCTTCCCACAGCAGCACTGACAAATATATCCAAGAAGCTGGCTCTGAGTCATCTCACCTGTTTCAGTGCTGTACACGTGAGAGTTCTGCAGGAAAGAGGGTGACACTGAACCCATGTATGTTTCAGATGAGCCATTCTGCTGCTTGTCGCTCTCCATCCAGCCATTCCTCTGGATGCTCTGGATCAACTTCTCCATTTACTTGAGTACAGATTTCTCCTGTCCTCAAATTGTATCAACCTGATGTCAACCTCCTGTCTGAACACAAGTACACCTTGCAGTACAAGTGTCTGCAGTTACAACTTGTTTATGAGGCTATGGAGAAAACACTACAGACCTCCTTAGAGTGGCAACACCTATCTCTCCTTCTGTGTTTCAATCCAGCCCTATCATGATCCCCCTGACAGATTCCTCTTCTGTCTGTGGAGGATCCTTCAATCATTAGGCCTTGCTTAAGTCAGCTGCAAAGATAAGAAAGAAGTCCAGCTCATGTTTTTTCTCAACCAGCCTCATCAATTCCTCACCAGCTTAGAGCAACACTGCACAATTCTGATCATTTACTACAAGGTCTGAGTGTGCAATTACAGTCACAGCTGCAGATTCCTCAGATGCTCTCCAAGTGAATATCAACTATGTATAGGCTTGATGGTTGCATAGAAATGAACTGCAAGTGAAAAAACTATGTTCTTTTCAAGTGCACTTCAAACTGGGAAAATAAATCATCAAAAAGTGATGAAGAAAAATCATCATTGCTGGCGCTCGGCCTAATATCTAGGCAATAAAGATTTGTTCAATTTTTTTTATTTATTTCCACCTGCATACCCCTACAGATAGAGGCTATTACCTGCTGAGTAGCTGATAAAGCTCCAAGGAAGAGCGAGGGTTGAAGGATAAACTTGCTGATCTCATATCTGCATGTCAGTAAAATGGCCAGAAACCTGACAAGTGAAGAAGGCAGATATTTCATAGCCCTCCTGTTAAGAAAACATTCCTGTCTGACTATTCAGGAACACTCTGGCAATCACACTCTCATCACCAGAGACTTTAACTAATGGGATGAAGGCTCCTTAGCAGGGAGCATCTTCAGTGAGCAGCCTGACGCCCTACACACCTCACTCTCACACAGTCAGACTTGGTTTCCTTACTGGTTTGACCTCAGGGTTCTTACAGCTCCCAGCTCCTGCTGTATCAGGCTATTTTGTGATCTTAAAGCAAAAAAACCCCAACAACCCAGGATCTGGAATACTGGTTGGCAGATTTACAGGTTAAAGAATTTGCGGTGGTGTGGTTGTTTGTTTTTTTTCCTGTTGTTTGTTTGTCCCTGATTTTGTTTTTTGTTTTGGGGGTTTTTTTTGGGGGTTTTCTTTTTTGTTTGTTTTTTTTGAGGGGGGTTCTGTTGGGAATGGTTTTATGATAAGTCTCTTTTGACAATGGAGAATTTTGAAGAAAATAAAATTCTATCTGTTCTTGAACATCAGGGATCAAACCTCCTGGCTTTTATTTCTCCCAAGTTTTTCCTGTGCTGTCAGCAGAAACTTGAAGGGGACAAATTAGTGTTATTACAGCTGAATGCTGAGGTATATATTTGTTTGTTCTTGAACTATTAACAGGATTTGAAGACAATCAGGAGATGAACCAATGGAGATTATCTGTCAGGATGATGAAGAAAGTGTCAAAACCAAAGCCTACAGAATTTCCTAGCATGCTCAGGTTCTCATTTAGAAATGCCAAATCTGAAAAGCTCAAGTTCACACAGCACCAGAGCATGACAAATAAACATCATACTACAATTTCAAGATGTCCTTGGTTGAGATACCCTGCTAATGGAAATTCAGTGGTTCACTAACAGTTTAGGAGAAATGGTGCTTAACAGTTGAAATCTCTTGCAAAACTGTATGGATCTATTTTAAAACCCAGGCTCTAAAATAATTACACAGAATCCAGAATCCAGTACAAAAACCAGATGGAAGCCATTTCCAAGACACAGTGCAATTAAATCTGTTCCCAACTGAGCACAAACACAACCCTCAGCAAATGAGGCTGGCTAAGAGAAAGTCATGGCTGAAAGGAATTCACTGATCTGATGCCTCTCTTTGACATAACTGTTGGACAAGATGAAGCCTAACTGGGTGAAGCTGAAAGAGCTGAGATGCATAGATTTCTCTCAGGACCCCAGCTGAAACCCTTTCTTTGCAGAACACAGCTCATCTCAGCCTCTGCATAGTTCATTTGACCCTCTTCAAACCCCTCTCTGTGTGACTTCTCTCCAGTCTGAAGCAAAGAGTCCTAACCTCTCAAGTGAGGTAAAATCTGCCACCTTACAAGAGGTCTCCTGACCTTTGTATATGGCTAATGTTTCCCAGGGACATTGTGTGCTTTTGATAACTGGCATTTCCTTAAAAAGACACATTTTCAATGCTCCTGCAAGGGAAATATACTGAGTATGTCAAACAAGAACCTACATAATTGTTTTTGAACCTTTCTCTCTCTGTGGTTGACATATAAAAGAGTGAAACTAAGTCAGATTTTGTTTCCTCCCTGTGCTTCCGACTTGTATCACTGCAGAAAGATTCAAGGTCTTAAATTTATCCAGCAGAATTTGTAGTTTTGTTTGCTCCAGGAAAAGCAGATAAGATTTGGATTCCTGGCAGTCTAAGGATTGTTTTAAAACATATTTCCCTCTGATTAGAAATTACTTCTGACAACCAGTGTTCACAGTTCCAGGATAGATAAATTTTCTGGCACTTCAGGGCTGAATAAATAATAAAAAAGGTAGATTATTTCCAAAATTACCCCAGGAGATCTTAATGAGCTGAGAGGATAAGCATAAGATCACCATAATTAACTGGTGTTATATTTATGCCCCGTTCAACTGAGAGAGGTTACTGGCAAGGAAACTTATGCATTATGAACCTGTGAACTTAAAATTTTATGCACAATCAGAATCACAGCTTGTCTAATCAGTATTTGTATTGATGGAAAGACAATCTGAAAACCAGGAAAATTTAACTGTCAAAAACTGACACTGTAGAATCATACTCAGGAGGGGTACTTGGAAAAAAAGTAACTTTGAGATTGGCTCATTGGTGTCAACTTTTCTGTTCTGTTTTAAAGTAGTAACCAGCTTTAGATCAGTCCAATGTCAGCTATCTGCGTCTATTTAAATTCCCCAGGTGTGACTTGTAGCATGAAGTGGATGTTGGGACTTTCTGGAAGTGAAATGGCAAACCAAATTATATTATTTGGGCTCTACAGATCTTAACAAATCATAAAACTTCTTTTTAATCGTCATGTCTAGGCTTCACGCTCTTTTCCTCATGAATCATGGCTGATGCTATTGGAAAATGTGACTAGTGTTTGGACAGAACTCAGCACACACAGGTTGCAACTCTCTATGAATCAAAGATAATTACCTGCCATACAGAAAAGGCGTGGACGCAATGGAAAAAGCTGGACAGTGGAAAAAGCTATTTGGGTCACCAGTAATTTTATCACTTATTTAGTTTTAATCAGAATTTGCACGGTACCTAAACTTCAGACATTCTCTAGTTTCTGCACCTCTAGACAACTTACCAAAGAGTAATTTGAAACAAAGTGGTTTCTCAAAAAGGATGTCTCCAGATTTTTCCTAGCAGATGTCATTTCTTGCTACCAGATTTCTCTTTTTTTTTTTTTTCCTTCCAAGGACGTAGTGTTCCACCAGTACTTGTAGCATTCTTGAATTCTAAGTGTAAGCACTCACAATGTGAAATGCATTCTAGTTTTCAGGATATTCTGTGCATGNAACTAACAGATTCCAGAGAAAAGCAAGTAGGAGCCCGTCTTTTTTACAGACAAAATTAGAGGGCTTTTCCATTTTAGTAACCGTCTTGGTAGGAAATCCAATGAAAGTCAGAGCCTTGTGGTTTTTGTCACTCTACATCTAGCCTGGTAAGTGGAAAGACTGTATCAGACTGTGTTAGAGCATAATGCTGACCTTGTCTAACTGTATTCAAGTAGTCATTGTCCACGTGTTTGTCTCCTCTAGTGTTCCACAGAGAAATTTTAGGAATGCAGACAAGTACAACTCCTTTTTATCAGTGAAGATAGTTTTATCTTAAAGAAGAAACTTTTAGAATTTGGATCAGTTGTGTGATGAGTGTGCAAATCAACCCTTACAAATATCAGGTCCTCAAGTTAAATAGCCAAAAAGGTAAAGTCAAGTGAAGACAAGCTCTGTTGGGAGGATGAGAAGTGTTAAAGAGACTTTTTCAAGTTTAGTTAGCTGAGTTAGTCCTTGGCTTGTACCTTCCTCAGAAGCAACCAACGCTGATTACTGTAGGAGAGAGAATACTAGATTAAACCACTCTACCAAATAAATGTTCTCCTTGCTGTAGAATGCCCAGAGAAACATCTTGCTAGAACCAACTTTTCCTAATGCCTTCTGCTTTGTTTCTGTCAAAGTGTTTTTCTGTCTTATAGGCAAGATTTTCTCTCGAGCGACTATGGGCTGGCAAACAAAATTGCCTACTTTTTTCCAACGTTGTAAAAATGTAATTTTTGTTGTTGTTGTTGTTTATTTTTTATCATAATTTTTGACAGGAACAGAAAGAAAGCCCAGAGGGATTTATGTGGTAATTAAGATGTTGGGAAAGGAGGGAAAGAAGGTGAAGAACAGTACAGAGACAAAATCAGATTCAGCTGGCTAAGAAAAACAGAATGTGGCAGATGAACAGCAAGAGGTAAGAGGAATAGTCAAGGGACCTTCTTGTGCTCTCACTCTGAGAAGGCAGGATGGTGCCACAGGTGTTAAAAAACTAAACTAAAAGGATTAATAAACCAGAACCTGTCACCCAGGTTTTTCCAGCTGTTCTCAGGCTAGGAATGACTGAAAATTCTTCATGTGCTTGGTGGTTCTCAGCAGCCTGTATAAAATGAGCTGACAATTATTTTCTGATGAAGTGTTCATATCCCTCTACTTCACATACTGCTTCTGCAACACAGTTCTTGTGTTGGCAACCTGTTGGAAGGCTTAATACAGCAAAATCATGACAACTAAACTTATTTTTGCTTTAATAGGGGTCTTTTGGACATCTTAGAAAAGAACCACAAGGGGAAGGAAGAAGTAGAGCAGGTGTAAAAGGTCATATACTCCTACCCACACTTCACCTCCTATCACTGTAAGTGTTCTATCCAAGGCAGAGAGCTCTCTTTCAAAAACATCTGGAGGAAAAAGCACTTTATTCTACTATTATTAACACTCAACTGGAGGAGGAGGACAATGCAAGATGCACCATCACACCACAGGCTGGCTTTAGGGGCTGATGTCAACAGGGATGAAAAGGTCAGCTGCTTACTCCTACCCCTAGTTGCCTGCAACCCCTTTTCCTGTGCTGATAAACCCTTTATGGAAATGCACTTTACACCAGACAACAGAAATTGTCCGTTTGAAATGTAACTTTACAGAGGGGAATATACTTTGGGCTGGTTTTCTTTTTTTCACTCCCCTCTTCAGTGACCTAATTAACAGTGCAGCTTCATGCACTGTTGATGTGATTCACTGAGGAGGAATAAATTGCATTAGTGAGGGAGAAGTAGGAGGAGGAATAAACATCTTGAGGGTTGGGATCTGATGCTGAGAAAACAATATTTGGACGAACTGTTTTGGGTCACCTGGTGAAGGGCTGCCTTTTTGAGGGAGCACTGGGAGAAGCTGTGTCAGATGAGGTTTTGAGGTCTTCAAAAGCTCATCCACATGACACCATCCTTGCTCACGGGTCTGGTCACCAGCAACTCTATTGCTTTCCTAACAACTGTTTCCATGGCACCGCCATGCAGATGGTATTAGTAATCCTGGCTGGAGAAGATGGTGTACAAAGGTTCACGCTCCAGTTGCCAGTCGTCTCTTGTGGGGGGAGGGCAGCAGAAGGAATCTAGACAGGACCGGTTTGATGAGGGTGTGGCCTGTTTCAAAAGCTTGTAAGCACAAGGTCCACATTCAGCTGAACTGGCAGCTGCTGGATGCATTCAACCCATTCCTTCACTGGTAGTTGCAATAGTAACATAGTTCCTTTTAAAGTATGAGATAGCAGGAGCTTAAGCGACAAGCAGTGGTTGGATGAATTCCATTGCTCCGAAATGTCTCTCCAGACTCCTTGGCATTGAAGCCTGAAATCAGAAAAAGATTTTGACTACTTCTTCCGCCCACTTTTGGAATGACATACCACAAGCCGCACTGTACAGAGGCCTTCCTGTAGTGCCAAAACAAGAGGCCTCCAGAGCAGCTCTGGAATGTGGTGGTGCCTTGGAGCTGATATACTTGTGTAACAGGTTTAGCTGGCTCTTACATAACACTCTTGGAGTCAGCATTTCCAGCACGGTAGCCATTACCTCCTGGAAGCTGTGAACTGACAATATCTTCTTCCCTGCTTGGAAAAAAAAAAAAAAAAAAAAAAAAAAAAAGAGAAGAGAGAGTTCCAGTTCCAGTTCCAGTGCTCCTCTGTATGCCTTCCCATACAACCATCTGGGCATGTGACTGCCTTTCTCCATGGGCTGGGGAAAATCCTTCATTCTAACAATAAAGAGCCAAAAAGATAAAGACAGTGGGAAACCTGTGCACACAAGTCTAGACCTGTGTCTTCTCTGAAACTGCTTTGATCTTCTGAGGCTGAGAGATGCCACTGATGCTGAATATTCTCAAATATATCAAGTCAATAACATTTGTGACTCAATACTTCTAGACCCAGGGCTCATCAACATGTCTGCTCAAGAATCTTGAACCCTTTAGTGCCTAGGAAAGCCCTTCTCATGGTTAAATGCATGTTCACACCTTTTAGTCTGGCTTTAAGATGGGTCCAGAGGCAGAGGGAAAACAAAAGATGGTTTGCAGATCTCCTCTCCAACACCTTGCTTATGTAATGCTCTAACTGAGCTCAGGCAGAGTCTGGTTCAGTCTCTTATCCAAAAGAGTGGCTTGAATTCAGATCTTCTAAGTGGAACAAATAAATAACCTCTCTAACTGACAAATTCTGACACTTAGGCACTAAGTAAATACTTTATTAATATTTGCTTACACAGGAAGTTACTGCTGATTAGATCCATGTATAGATATTTTTGTTCTAAATGAGGAATATCCATGTGCAGTTATTGAAGAGCAGCCATTGCACTTTTAAACTGATTTCTTCTCCCAACTCAAACTAACCTCATAGTGCTGTTAAAACAAATATTGTAACTGAGACTTTGTCTACCTGCCAACACTGATAATCAAAACCCCAATATGAATGCTCTCCATGTTGGCTAAGAAGGAGTGAGAATATCTGTTGTGCTCTTGAATTTACACCCCAGCTTATTTAACAGTTTTTAATTTATACAGACAGCCCTTGACCATTTTGCTTTTTTGCTGTATCACCCTAAAATACTGAGCTTTGGTAGGGAAAACTCTCTTCATTCCACATTTACTATGATGACATGATATAAAGAATGTTTACTGGACAAATATTAATATTTCAAGGGAAAAAGATATTTGGAAGCTTATTTGGATAAAAATTCCTGTACAATAGCCATTGTCACTGGGCTTAATTTATCGGTTTATAGATGTTTAATGTTGAGTTTATTATATGGCGTTCATGTCATTCTATGTCCAGCCATTTTTCCAAGTAATTTCCTTTGCCTCATCACACCTAGTTCAATGGAAAGGTCCTCTTGCAGTTAAATGTAAAACTCATCTGGGAATCAAAATATATTCAAAGCACAGTGTGCACCCATTAACACAAAGGCTTCCTTTATGGTTGATGATTGGTAGTGAGTGAATATTCATTGACAAAGAAAAGATGTAGGAGAAGAAAAGCAAAAATATCCTTGGCTTCTATCAAACTTTTCTAATACTGAATCTTTAAATTCAGATTTTGGAACTGTTCTTCCTGATTTCTTAGAGTTTGACTGACAAAGCTAAAGAAAATTCAGCCATCCCAGTCTCCATGACTATTAGAGCCATGAGGCCAAAAATGGAAAGAAGAGATGCAGCTACAATGCAAGAGGCACTGGTGCCAATTTATTTTTGTTCAAAGCAGGGGCAAAAGACCCTCAATGATTGACACACATCCATTTGCAGTATCTGCAGGTACAAAATGTAACTTCTAAATAAACATTTCTTAGTACAGGCAAGAGCTTGTGTTACATGTCCGTGCCCAAGGACAATATCATAATCTTGGTGCCCTTTTATAAACTTTGCTTTTATTGATTCATGTCTTCTCTGCCAACCAGTGTAAGCAGATTGCCTAAATCACATGAGACCAGTCTGGATTTGGCTTTAGGACTTGATCACATGAGAACACAGGGATAAGTTATCTGCCATAACCCACTCAGCTTTCTGGGAAGAGATGCAGGCTCTTGATCATGATAAAGCCCTTGTGTAGGTGGGCACACATGATGGTTTTTATGAGATTTGCTGTACCAATGAGAAATAGCAAGTTGATCTCTTATGTAGAATTCTGTCTTGTCCTGTGGGGAGTGGGGCAGGAGGGGACAGTTAATGGTTGCGCCTCTTTTTTTCTTTTGAGCAAATAATGCATTCCTCCTGGCAGCTCAGTCTGCTGGCGACCGGCTCAGCTCTGAAATATGAGCTATGGTAGATGGGGGGAGGGAAGATCAGTCTGGAAGGGTGTGGGAGAGAATTTCCAAGTCAGGCACAGGCTTTTGGTAAGAGCACTATTGTTCACTTGTGTTATCTGAATGATCAATGAGTAAAATTCTCCCTCCTTCCCTCNTAACATAAATGTAAAGGAAGAGAAACACTTCTTGCTATTTTCCCCTTGTTTCATAGTCCTGATTCCTCATTGCATTGAGCACTTCACAGTGAAACTTCAAAGAACTTCTGCCTTT
This sequence comes from Regulus satrapa, assembly GCA_013396955.1. Taxonomy (NCBI): domain Eukaryota; kingdom Metazoa; phylum Chordata; class Aves; order Passeriformes; family Regulidae; genus Regulus; species Regulus satrapa. The sequence goes on from VWZN01007603.1 coordinate 435,405, forward strand.
TCTTTTTACATATGGAAGTACAGTTTGCTTGAAAATATGTGTCCTGCTCAAATTACATAAAGAAAAATTTGGAACTATGACATACACCCATTAGCAAGACATAAATTAGTGATATTTCAAATTCTCCTGTAGTGTCTCATCAGTTTTCAGTGTTTTTCTTGCACTCTGGGAAACAATTTTTATATATCTCTGTTGCCATTTGGAAAGTTATTCCCTGTGCTATCAAACACTGAACCCTTTGTGTAACCTCAGCATTAAAGAAAATGAACTCACAAACATTTAGAGCAAAACAAGAAGTAACTTGTTTAAAAAATGAATTGGTGTGATAAGAGGCACTGTTAAAAATATGCACATAAAATCTACATTCAGTACATACATTCCTTCCTTCTAGCCAAGGGATACACAATACAAGTAAGGGACAATGTGTGATCCAGAACTGGTGCAATATCTTATATAATTACCCAAGTTACTGCTCAAATTAGGAGAACGGTGATTTATTTCTACTAGGTTAAAAATGGCAATGGAAGTAGGAGGCTCTTTGATCAATTCCACTTCTTCAGAAAAACTGTACACAGTGGTATTGCCTAAAATCAGCAAGAACCTAATAACGGGAAACACTTTCTTAAAAAACCATTGGCAAAATATATTTCTCCCATAATACAGATCTGATATTTGTCTGTTTTATTTGTTAATACATGCATATATCCAGTGACAGAAACCATTCTCTGGTTCTATAAAGGAGTACAAACTTTCCTAATATTGGTTTAAACAAGGTGATTGTTGCTTAATTAAAGGGAATAATGAAAAATTAATGCTGAAAGTTCCTTAGTCCAGTCCAGAGAAAGAAGTATTACAGAGCATGTTCACTGAAACATCCACCACCACCACCCATGAGCTAACTATGGAAATTCAGAAAAAAGCATTAATAAAAACTCAGACTAATGCTATTGTTGAATCAATGAATGTAATTTAAAAGGTATCTTGAATAATATTACATTACTAACCTTATCCCAGCTCTGAGGCAAAGCCAAATAACTAAAGACCAGATGACTCACAATTACTTCATTATTTTCTAGCTTAAAGACCTGTAAACATGGATGTTTATAAACCATAGTCCGCACTGCTGTACCAAGATACATCATATTTTGTGCTATGAGCTAACTCTAAGCTAGACTACACCTGTCAAAACTTTTTAACATATAGAAGATAAATCTGTGAGGAAAAAATAAAGTAGGCCTTATGCTGAGGTCTATAGAGATATTCTGACCTCCGAAGGACACAAAGATGCAAATCTACTTGTTCATTAATTCCTACATTTTTTCTGTTTTATTCTTCATTTAACCTTCTTCCTGGTTTATTCCTTTCCTTTGTGTCAGGTTTAATTTTTTAAAGTATTCTGGAGAGGGCAGTACTAGGACCGGGAGGTTATTCTATACCACCTCATATCATTGCCAGGGCAGGGGAAAGGCACTCTCTTCCAGTGATAACGTTTTCATTCTGGTTTATAAATTGGGGCAGAGGGAACCAATGAATGTCGTCTATTATCATTCTTTTTCTGTGGCAATAATTCCTTTTCTTATACCCTCTGTATTGTTGCTGTTCCTGATTGTTTTCTTATCTCGTTGCTATTTCCAGTAAATTGCTCTTATCTCAACCCGTGATCTCTGCCTTTCATGCCTTCTCTACCTTACCACAGTGGGGAGGGGGAGGAGGAAATGGGGCAGTGAGAAAGAGTGGCAGTATGGTTTGGAGAGTCAGTGGGGATGGTGAATTGGGGAGTACAAGTCCTAAATCACAACACCTCTGACAACCTCCATCACTTATTGATTGTCCTTTTTCAATCTACAGTGCTTTTGTTTTTTTCCTCCTATGCCTTGTGTAGTTTTTCCAGCCTGTTCTCTCTTCCCATTCTCTTCACTATAATTGCTTATCTTGTGGTGCTGCCTCACAGGGCCTGTCCTCAACTCTTCTAATTTTATGTTTCACTTTGCAAGAAAAGAGACAGATGGAGTTTTGGATTCTTCTCTTCCTCCTTCTCTTATTTTTCAAGTTCCGAGCAACCCAAATACTTCAGACTGTAAAAAAAACCCAAAACACATTGAACACCACACTGCCATTTAAAATTAGGGAAATGTATAATACCTCAATAATGTACATTATTAATCAAGACGTCTACAGAGGGAGAGGTTGATTCTTCTCTGACTTTCTTCAAGCTACTTTTCAGAGGTAGACAGACAGGTCTGGATGTGGCCATCATGTGAATGAATCAGATGGTGTGATTAGGTTCCCCCACCCTCAGGTAACTTAGCGAGACTGCCAAACAATACCAACAGAAGGTTAGACAATTAAAGAGAAGACTTACGATCCTTTGATCCTTATGATCCTTTCCAGTCACTCTATTCTATTGCAAATAACCACAAGCCAGAAAACGCTAATGGAAGTTTTAGAGCATGGGACCTCTGAAGAAAAAAAACATCAAAGTCCTTACCTTTCAAATTTATTTCTTATGAGTCCCCATTATTGATTAGTTGTGATTACTTTTATATTAACAGACACTTCCTAATACATAATTACTGAAGGTTCAGAATAGTTTTAATCATAACAAATTTGTATATATGGGACTTCAAAAAAGTATTTTTATGTTTTAGCTGTCCATAATAGGCCTTGAGAATTTTCAATGTTTAATTTCAGCTGGAAAATATTTTTAAATGCTCCAAGCAAAATGAATTAATCTGGGTTTTTTGTTTGCTTTGGTGTTGGCTTTTGTTGTTGTTCTGTTGTTTTCCCATTTGACATAACAGCACAAGAGAATAAAGCATTTTATTCTCTAAACACACTTATTTGCCAAGGTTCTTACTGCTGTGATCAAGAACCCAAAGTGGACAATGATCTCTCTTGCTCTCAAAGATTTTGACAGATTTTGGAGAATTTTGGAGCAACAGCAAACTTGCCCTGAAACCAGACTACTTCTAGTCTCAGTTACCCCTTTTCCAGTGGGAGATAATTAGAATTCTCTAAAGCAAGTGAATAAATGAAAAAGTTGTTAGTCGAGCTGTTAAAGAAAGCTACATTATAATCAAAGAACTACATGTAAGATTTTAACACAGGTTTTAATTTATAAACTGCTACAGAAAACGAAGCAAACAGAATAACACAGGTAAGCAATTACTTATCTCAGAAGTATATCCTATTGTCTGTATTTTAATCCTCAACAGCAACAAGGCACAAAACATTTCCTATATGCTACAGCAATAAAGAATTTGATTTATTTTGTATGCATAACAAAAATGAAGAAACCTTGTTGAATTCTTAAGAAAATAAAGGAAGCAAAGAAAATGTCAAATAAGTAGAGACCAGCCACGATCCATATGTCCCCAAAGAAGGGGAAACAACACAGTGTTCAAGAGTCGAAAAAATTAGAACTATCAAAGAGCCCACATTTCTTTGGATTAGCAGCAAGTTAAAAACTGACCAAATGCTAACAGAATAATGCAGGCTTTTTAAGAATTCAAACCAGCAAAAGCTATTAGCCAAGGCCCAGCTTAGTAACAAATCTAGGCACTTCACAGAGTTGTAAACTGTTAAAAAATATGAGCGATGCCCCAGCTAACAATGGTAGCCTACCACACAACTTCTATCTCCATCAAAAACCACAAGGCTTTTGTGGATGTTTCCTTTGTTGTATAATTTTCATTAATTCTGTACATTGCACATGGCCAAGATCTTGTGAAAGAAAATAACATGTACTGGAAATGTGGGAAAGAAGTATTGAAAAAGACCTCTAAGATGTTCAAGTCCATCCATTTACCCAGCACTGCCAGTTCCACCATTAAACCATGTCCCTACGTGGTGGTCTACACGTCTTTTCAGTACCTCCAGGGATGGTGACTCCACCACTTCCCTGGGCAGCCTGTTCAAAACTTGACAATCCTTTTCATGATCAATTTCTTCCTAAGATCCAGTCTAAACCTCCCCTGGTGAAACTTGAGGCTATTTCCTCTTGTCCTGTTACTTGTTACTTGGACAAGAGACTGACCCCCCCCTCCTAGTTGCTAGTCTCCTTTAGGTAGTGGTGAAGTGAAAAGTTCTCTCCTGAGCCTTCCGTTCTACAGACTGAACATCCCCATTGTCCTCAGATGGTCCTTTTAAGACTTGGGCGCTCCAGACCCTCCCCTTCTGGTTATTCCTAGGAGGCCTGTCTGCATAGTTAAAATTCAGCCAGGGCTGGGGCAGAACAAAGTACCTCTGTAATTCTGCAACCACATGCTGTATACCACAGTGGCTTAAATCTTGAGCTGACCAAATGTAATTACACAAACTGAAGTTTGATCAAGATAATGACAAAGACAAGATGCTCTAAGACCTTCTGGAAAAGTATTTTGTTACTTCTGTGGTTTTATTCTCCATTAAAAAACATCGGGCAAATTGAGAACTAAATAAATACAATTTATAAATATTCAATTTTACTAAGCAATGCTTTACAGTATGCTTGTGTATGTAGAATTTACACTAAAAAGACTGCATTTTTCTTTCACTTATCTTGCAGGACAAAAAAGTTCAAAGTTTTTTGTTGCCTAAGCAACAGTGGATAAAAAGCAATTAAAGCAAAATATTTCACTGAACATCCTATATAGCTTTAGACACTTGTGGTATTCTTAATTGTGCCTACAAATACAGAATCATTGATTCTAATCTTTGCAGATAGATGAAAAATGACTATCAATTCAATTTCATTTTAAAATCCAAACACTAGTAATCTGAGTAGCAGAGCCTAGCAGTTAGCTGTCAGATGATGGATGTCCTGTGCATGACATGACTTGCAGTGACCTTCAGCAACTCTCTTTAACTCATTCTCATCTTGAGTGAGCAAATTTTTTTCACGCCTATCCTATAAAAGGATCTGTGACACAGGTGATGACACAATGTTGTTCCTTTAAAGTGCTAAAACAAACTCACCATGCAATGCATTAACCATGAACACCTGAAATGTGCAAATAACAAAGAATCTACTTCATGTTTGACTCACTTATTTGACACTCACTCTTATGGTTACACCACGGCACTATAATAAATACTCTGGGGGTGATGGTGGAACAAAAGAGAAAAATGGTCTTTTATAATTTAGACTTTTTTTTTTCTTATAAAAATTCAACACACTTCAAACATGATGAAATTACCACAGCAAGTCTGACTGAAGCAACACATATTCACAAATATTTAGGAGACAGGCAGGAAACAGCTTACTCATTGAGTCACACTGCTCAAATCAGCATCGGTAAAAAAAAAAAATCTGTCTGCAACATTAATTTACAGTTCTGCATTGGTGTCACAGATAGGTCAAACTTTCTGAAATGCAGAAATGCTTCAAGACACAATATCCATTAAACTAAAGAACAAAAATATTTGTTCTAGTATTTTTTTCCTCTGATGACCCACAGGTACATATTTTATTATTAAAACAGAAAAATAACCCCAAAACCCAAAGCAGAAGCAGAGCTAGGAGAATAAACTGTCCCATGAATTTCAAAATTATTTTAATTCCACAGTACATGAGGGTACTCATCCCCATCCTTTGACAATATGAAGTATCAGAATAGTACAGTACATGTAACTTACCCAAACCACCACAACTGACCGTGCTGTAGCAACCAATATATACAGTAAAAACATATCTTGTTCCATTAATTTTTCTTTCATGAGGATCAACAGTACCTGCTGCTAAGCTATATTTACTTTATAATATTTACTATATTATCTTGGAGGAAAACAAGGAGATGAGCAACTGGCAAATCTCTCTTACTAATCATATTGAGCTGAAACACGAACACATGTGGTCCAATGACTTTGTCTATAACTAGTGCTTATAAAACCTGAATTTGTCCAAATTTAAATATGCTGACTCCTCTGCACTTTTGAAGAATGAAATACACCTCCTATCGCTTCCTATACCCTTAGAGTCTGCCTGCGTTAGATTATGTTCTGTGACTGCTTTGGGGTTATCGGAGCAGCTCCACTTCTGGCAAGATATGTGACAGTACTGCTCTGTGGTCATAACTTTTATCAATGGTGTCTCTAAATTGATCTACAGAGACTCTGGATGGGTCAGAAAACTAAGCAAAAGAACACCTTGTCTGCATCTCCATTCCCACCTCTGCTAGCAATGAAAAACTGACACAGCTACACACCAAGGAAGAAATAAACCCCAACACAAACAATTAGTAAAACCACTGTTTTAATGATGGACAGGTGGATAGAGCTCATTTCTCACTTTTCAGTTATCTGGAGAACAGTGTAAGCCAGTAGGAGACGCAGGAATGAAAGACTGAAACTAGAGGCAGATCAAACACTCATGAGGAGACTAAAGACACATGGAGAGATCTGATCTAATACAAAATGAGGGGACAAGGCTGTTTTTGCTCTTCAGTATGACAATTAAATGCTTTGAGTTAGCTGTTAAACTGAAACACCACAGGCCAGCAATATGGCCGTTCCAGCCCAGTGTGACAGAAAAACCAAAAAATTATGAACATCCAGTAATTGATTTTGTCTCCATTCAAGTAATGGGTACGGGAGAAAAGTGTACTGCTGGTTAGAAACTATGATGAGATTACTATGCTGTAGATCCTCACTGAAAGCGGGTTTAGAAAATGTAATTAACAGTAATTTAGGCTGAGAAAGAATAAAAAAGCACCTTCTACTAGCTTAAGTATTACAGTGTGAAGTTGTTACCCAAAGAAAGTCAGGAGTCTGTGGCTCAATGTTCTACTGACAAGAGGCTTTACTAACGACATTGTATCACCCACGGGAGGCAAAACAGCAAATGTAATTCAGGAGGCACTGTTGCTTCCCCTGTAAGTGTTCAGATGCCGTTTTGTACTTCGAAAGGTACCATGAAAGGTACCGCAAAAGGTACTGCGGCAGAGCAAATATTGCATTTATGTATTTGCAAACACAGTGAAAAAGGGACGGAGAAAACGGGCATTTCAAACCAAAGCCTTGAGCCTGTTACCGAGAAAACCCAAGTTTCTTTCTCCATGCATAACCAGCGACTCACAGGCTCCCCACCCACCCCAGATATCTCAGCAGCGCTGCCTCACCCAGCCCTATCAGCCCTGCAGCACGCCGGGCACACCCTAGCCCGGGCCTGCCCCTTGCTCCCGCCGGGCAGGGGCGGGATGTGCAGTGGGACCCGCACCGGCTGCTGGGGGCAGCCCTGGGGGCCGGCTGGGCTGTGTCCGGGCATGTCACTGCCCTGCGGGGTGCCCGGGACTGCCCCGGGGCGCTCCCGCCCNATTCCGGCAGGAGGCGGCTCCGGCTTTCCCGCTGCGGTGTGGTCTGTCCGGGCCATTTCGCGGCTGCCGGCGGTGGCGCGGTGCCCCGCTCCGAGGGCTCTGGTGATCCGTCCCGGAGAGTAGCGCCCGCCCGGCTGCAGGGGCGGCCTCAGCAGCTGTTGTGTCCTTGCAGCGCCCCAACCGGCCTGAACCGGCTCAAACCGGCCCGAGCCGGATCTGCCTCCCTCTTCCCCAGCCTTCTCCCGCCTCCTCCTCCGTCTCTCCCCCCCTCGTCCTGGCTTCCCTCTCAGAGGCGCCGCAAACTTGAGCTTTCCTGCGGCCTTCCCACAGCCCGGCACATCCCCCACCACTGCTGTGTGCCCGTGGAGCTGCTGCTGCTCCTGAATCCATGTAGTCTCTTTCTCCTGGCTTCCTAACCACATGTATGTTTCCTCCATAGTGAAGGGAGTATTTTATTTTGAACATTTGGGGTTTTTCCACTTAGGGCAAGAAGGAGCAGAGCAAGCTTTTCTGTTTTTGATGAGAGCTGCCTCTCTGCAGGGACCTGGCTGCACCCGGGGTGCTGCCCAACCCTTGTTTCCCCGCAGTTGTGTGTGGCTTTAATTCCTGCCTGCCCAATGCTTGTGTATGACTTTTTGCTTCCCTGGCACAGGATTGTAGCCGCTCTGTTCCTTTTTATCACAACCCTACAAGCAGCACGTCTCCATTGTCAGCTGCCAATGTGGCAAAGAAAGGCCTCACTGTGCCTGCTATCTTCTCGCTATGTTTTAACAAATGTTTGCAGAATACAGAGATCTTTCAAGTAAGGTGGGAAGTAGAATTTGTGTTGTCATCTCTGACCCAACTGCTCCCACACTCCTCATCCACAGCAGCACGGTGGACCGTGTTGAGCAATCCATTCCGTAATTGAATGTGTAGCTGCAGTGCAGCTGCTGACTGAGCTCTGGGTGGCAGGAACTGGCTGGAGCACCAAGCAAGAAGCTGTGAACTGGTGCCAACAATTGGCACAACAGAGGGCGCAGGAAACCTGTGGCCCAGTGTGAAGAACGAGGTTCACTTCTCTGTTATAGTTTTAAAGTTTTTAAATAAATAGATAATAAAGAGAATAATAAGGCAAAAAGCAGCCGGCCGGGTGTCTCTTGGCATGATACCAAAAGAGCACACCCAACGTAAGATTCTTTTCGTTAAATGCATTGACTTGTTACATATTCATACACCTTCATGCATTATTCAACAACAGCCCCCCCCCTCTTCCCCAAATGGCCTTGGCCTGTCCACTTCTTTGGTCATAATCTTTCTCTCCAGACCTCCTGTTTTTCCAGATAAGCTTTATCTCAAGAATGTGAGAGACTTATTATCTGTTTAGAACCAGAGTCCTGTGAGAAAGATATTTACAACACTTCTAATTTACTAGCACAACTAAACTACTAAACTATTTTCATTTTAATATTTGCTAAAAGCCAACTATCTAATAATTATTTATAACACCAGCCAGGTGACCAGACACTCAGAGACACAGCAGGAGCCACCATGGTCTTGTCTGGAAGACCTTAGGCTATCATGCATAGGGTGAGTGTGTGAAAACGCAGGGCCTGCTTTGTTTGTGGTCCCACCCTATGGGATCCCACCCCAATTCAAGCTGTTTCTGCATTACTGTACCAGGTAGAGGACTAAGCATTTTTTGGGGGGTGAACTTTATGAAATTTCTTTTGACTTATTTTTCCAGCTTGTCAGGATTATTGCTGAGTGATAACCCAATTCACCAAGCATGTTGACCTCTGCTTTTCCAGTTTTTTGGTTGTGGCGTGGGAATTCCATTCAGCTGCGGTGTTTTACAGAAGGCTGTTCACACACGATTCTCACTGCCTGCTGGTGCTCACCACTACTCACCAATGACCTGACAAGAAATTTGTGTGTGCAAAACTTGCACGTGTACATGTGTGTGTGTGCACACATGCACACTACCAGGTTAAGCTTGAAAGAAGTGGAATTAATGGAATTCATTACACTGTGGTGGTTTGCAGTTATGCTGCATATTTCAAGGACTTCCTGCTCCAAGAATAGAAGAATGTTGCATTTCAAAACATGTGGTTCCTTGCCTAGCTGTAAAACACATTATTTGAGAGAAAAAGGGAAAAAAAGAGTTTGATCTCACAGGAGGATATATGTGCAAATAACTGTCACATAAAAGGGTCTAGCCCATTTGTAGAAAGTACAGCTTCCCCTTTCCCACCTCATCCATTGCCTTCAGCTCTCCGGCCAAAATAAAATACTTGTGTTTTCACATTTATTCTTACAGTTGAAAGTTCCCCCTCATTTTCACACCTTATTTATAATTTTCAAATGTTAGCAGACCTGGCTGTGGCTCTGGAAGGCCATTGCAAGAAAGGAAAAGTCAGTGCTTTACCTCTCTTCCCTGTTCCCTTGCACTCTCTCCCTGGTTTCATTAGAAAAGAGTGTCTCCGAAAGATTCTAGGGGAGGGGTTTGTGTTTTTATCTGTAATTGCAAGAATAAGACTAACAAATAAAAGAAAGTAGAAACCTTCAAGAATTTAAGGAATTGTGAAACCATTTTGCATTACAACTGAATACAGATTATTTTGTAACACTTAGCATTTTTGAAATGGGACTTAAAAATTCTCTGTCTAATGTAATGTCGCGTTCAGGATCAGCACCAACAGTCCTCATTTTGGCTATTCTTGTCTGTCTCCCTCTACTGGTCAATGACAGTCGGTTTTTTTAGTGGGATTTTGGGTAGGGAAGTCTTTGTTTGGCTTTTGTCCGTACACAAAGAACTAAAAGTGGATATGTGGCTTAGCAAAAGACTTTATGGGTACATATTCATTCCAGTGTATTGAATGGTAAAATAGGTATTTAGATACTTATATATTTGAAAAATTACCCTGCAATCTTGGAATGAAAACATAAATATTATTGTATCTCTGCCTGAGAAAATCAGGCAAGGGGAATGCGCACTTTCAGTCAAGAGCTCAGGATGCTGGAATGATGCCAAGAAAGTGCAGCTGAGAGGTGGATGCATTTCTGAAGAGGTGGTGACAGGGAAAGGAGCTGGAGTCAATCATTTTAAGGGAATTTGACAGTTTTGGTGTAGTTAATTGATTTTTTTTCCTGGCTTTTAGAGTTAGTATTGACATAATGCACTTCAGACTGCCAATATTTACCTTTTGCTTTAATCAGTCATATAAATGAAATGTGTATTTAAAGAAATAATTAATTTATTGTGGCATATAATGAAAAGCCTAGGAACAGTCTGAGGGGTGCTCAGATAATGCATAATCTTCCTGCTCTAGTTCTGACAATGCTTGTTGCTGAGCAGGGATATTCTTCTGATGCTAAGGCAAAAAAAGGAAATGTGTGGCCATTAGAAGAAAAATCAGGTGGCATGGAAGGACCACAGAGGTGCTGTTCGCTGGTAATTCTACCAACTAGCCAGTTGAAGCTGGGGTACAATAAAAAGGTATTTAAAAATATTAATAACAAAAGGCGCACCAGAAATAGCATTGGTCAATTACTTGATGAGGACAGTCACTTCCCGAGCAGGGACATAAATTAGGCAGAGATGTTTGATGATTTCTTTGCCTCTGACTTCTACACTGAAGATGGGCTCTGGGACCACCAGAGCCCAGAGCTTGAAGACCACAACTGCAAGAGGGAAATTATGCCTTAAGCTTTAGCTTCTATATTTTTCAGCCTCTGTTATTTTAGTGTAGTTCTGGGTTTCCTATTGGGTGGTGGTAAGCTCTCTGCACAGAGTGGGTAGACAAAACAATTCTTTCCCTCCCTTGGGACCGATGCAGACTTCAGGCCCAAGAAGGATAAACAATGGTGAAGTGAAGAAAGAAAAACAAGGATGGAGCTTCATAACTTGAAGCTTTAATTGGACAATTGGCCCCCATATGCTAATGGACCAAAACTTATAAAAATGTGAGACTTCGTGACCAATCATCCATTTCGTGACCATTTTGGGTTCATCTTGGGTGGAGCCCTGCCCTGGGCTCTTACACTGTTTAAGCTGTATCCACTGAGGCCTTTGAATAAATACCTATTTTAGCCTTTTACTCTGTCTAGTCTGTTTCAGGTCAGCCTTCCAAGGCAACACAAGGCTTGTTTTTGTTGTTGTTGTTGGTTTTGTACGTTTGTTTTTCTTTTTCATGTTAGCAGTTAGTGTTGGTGCATTCAGGAAATTAAAGAACAGAACTGTAAAAATTAGTAAGTGGTGCTTTAAAAACAGTTGGGAATTAAAGTTCAAATAAGCCACTCCCCTTCTCTCTGCCCCTTCCGGTTTTGAAAGGGACAAATGCAACTCCTTAGGTTGAGATAACAATCAATGGAACATTGTTTGTTGAGATAACAAACAATGGAATGACAGTAGGAACAGTAACAGCAACAATTGACACAAGCCTACAAAAGAGAGGGTGATTTACACATGCAAAGGTGCTCATCACCTTGGCTCAGTTCCACATGGCCTCCTGAGACAAAAAAAACGAGATGGTGGATGGCGCTCCCACCAGCACCCTGTGGTCTCCTGAGAAAAAAGGGGAAATGGAAGCCATTACTGCAGCCTGGCATTCTGCTCCTCTGAGCTCCAGAGAACAAAAAACAACTGTGGAAAAATGCCCCAATCGGGACCATGCTGCTGCACCATGACACTCCTGAATCACAGTGCCCTGCCCAGACTGACTACTTTCTGAACTACACTGCTCTGTGGGTTCAGCTGCGTTCAGCAGGATTCGTCTACTCTTGATTGCGTTCGCCACTTGGATCTGCACTTCTGAGGGACAGCAAGGGATGGGCAGCATGGAGAGGGGGCAGAGTCCACAGGGCTGGTTGCTGGCAAGTTCTCTGAGGAAGGAATGGAACAAAATGGCACACTCATGATGTATGTTCATCTTTCTCTTCTGCCCAAACCTATGGCCCCCAAACCCATGGCCCTCAGCAATGATTTTGGGGTACAGAATAGTAACCTAACTGTGCCCACACAGTGCTAGGCTCTGCCCCCTTCCCAACACCCGCAAGTAAAACTAAGACAATAAGGAATGTCAGTCTTTGAGTTATAAGGAAGTAGCCAATTGGAACATTTTTTTTAAATGTAGAAGGCAAACGGAAAATCAAATCAACATAAAAGTGAAAAATTGCTTCAGAGAATATAAAGAGAAATGTAATAAAAACTCAATTTTGTCCTAACGTTTCTGTTTAAAAGCAAAGCAAGCATTCAGCAACTGTATCTTTTACTAAGAGTATGCCCATGCTTTTTCTGAGTGGAATTCTCAGAAAATACAATTTACTTGTAAATCAGAAACAATCCTTTATGAAAGCTGCATGTAAAATAGGTTTTTAATTGTCCTGGATTGTCTTATGAATAATTCTTTAAAATTTTCAGCCCATTAAGTTCACTCAGATCTCCTACCCTGACATAACAATGAGATTTTTTAACATGTGTTTTTTCCATACTTTGTCATAACTGAATACTTTCCCTTTAGCAAACAAGTGTTCTACTATGGAAATTTTAAAGGAAATAAATATTACTGAAAGAAGCCTCCCTCCCTTGTTCAAAATGGTTTAGACTGTCACTGCAGTGCTATTTTAATCTGGCAGAAGAACAGGTTGCTCTTGAAAGGAGGAGGCTGGCTTTCCTTCTCCTGCTGTCTTCTGCCACTTCTTCCCACCACTTCCCGTGTGCCACTCATATGCCTGTGGCTATGTGATGTCTTGCTTGAGGGTGTCACTCCAGTTGAAAGCTCATTTTTCTTTTGCTAGCCTAGTTTTCCTGACTGTGAGGAGTACAAACAGTAATGCCAGTCCAAGGGCAGCAACAGGAAATAATGTCTAGAGACAGGTGGAGAAGTGAACAGGGTTATTCTTTGATGTTTGTTTAGTGATCAGTTCAGGCTCAACAGGAATTGGAAAAGTCATTATTTGCTAATTTTACAAATTATTGATAACTTCATTGAAAACTGATTTTCAGTTGAGTTAATTAATCTGGTTTTTGCACTCACACACCTTTTGTTTTTCAATAAAAGACAAATTGCTCAAGAACCCCACAATTTCAGTTTGGATAAACAAATAAATTGATCCAAGTGTTGGGTATATAACCTTGGCGAGCCTTTAAGGACCCGTTGTGGTTTAGGAATGGAAACCCCAATTCAGTGCCCCCGCCAAGACTTTCCAAACCATGCTCTCTCTCCCCACTCAAACTCTCCTGCTTCCCTACTTTTCCCTGCCCCTCCCTCCTGTAGTGCAGTGGAGCAGCAAATTGGAGGCACAAAGGGCAAAGATCGTGGGTTGAAATAAGAACATTTTTTTCTCCATATGTGCATAAGAACAATAAAAATTTACTGGAAACAGTAATGAGATAAGCAACCAAACAGTAACAACACCTACTAATGACAGAGGGTACAAGAAAATAAGCAATTAACAAAGAAACCCACGAACACTGGACAACACTGGATAGCTACCCCCACCATATTTTCTTGACTGGAAGAAACTCTTTCTCCCCATGAGAGAGTCCCTTCAGTCACCCCTGGCAGTGACATTAGATGATACAGTGTGACCTTCATGTCCTAGCCATGCCTCCTCCTGGTTATTCTGAAAAAAAATAACCCTGTCCTGGCTTGAGCCCCAGGACAGGATCTATTGGAGATACAGGTAGGCTATGCGTGCAGGCTTCAAAAATATCTTGGACTTTTCTAGAGATTGGTAGGACCTTAAGCTTTGGCAGGCGACTGAGAGAGTTGGCCACACCTTTCGGTCAGAGTGGTCTCATATGAGGCTTCAGGAGATTCTTGCTGCCAAGTGTACCTCTGCCACTTTGGTTCTGTGTATTTGCCAAAGTTTTAGTTAATATGTCCATAACAAATGTATAGTTAAATGAGTAAGAAACTATGAAATGTACTAGTATATTAAAAATGATAACTTGAAACCAATACTCAAAAAAGAAAGATTGCAAGTTCAAAATTCACATATGTAAATGTATGTAAAAATCTTGTTTCATATTGATGTGTGAATTTGCCTTTGTTCTTTATCTCTATGCTTTATCCCACCTTGGTTTGAAAATTCCATAGCATCTGCCATGATTACATAAACTAGCACAGGATTTAAAGTAGAACAGGTGTTTGAATCCCTTTGTGAAAGTCTGATAATACTCCTGGAAACCGAGGTTTAGAGGATAGCAAGAATTTGTCTTGGGATCTTTGTGCATCACCTCTTTTTAGATTAGTGTCATTCTGAAATGTCTTGAAATATTTTAAAATCCTCAAAATGGTCAGTGAAATGTTGGCTGAAAAATATACATGGATGCAGATGAAGTGCTGCTTAACCATTTTTTCAGCACTGTATTTCAAGCAAAGTAAACATAAAATTTTATTCATGAATCAAACTTTGTCACAATAATGTGTACTAAAAATGCAGGAGTGATTATTGGAAAAAGAGAAGGTCTAATTTACTGAGTTTTTTTCTGATAAGCTTTCCTGGAGAAGTGTTCAGTTATATTCAGGAAGCTTGGAAGCATAATGGATTGATTAGGTGGTGCAGAACAATCTGTAAGAGAGCTGAGAGTTGAAAGGATGGAAGTTGAGATGCAGGAGAGATGAGAAGGTGAATGAACAGGAGGTAAGAAATTGGAAAAATCGAGTTTGAAATTTTCTTTTGGCAAGCCTGCAGATCTGTCAAAGGATGCTTGCTGAGAGCTGAATACACTTTCTGGTTGCTGGCAGTACAAGAAAGTGTCTGGGCATGCTCCCGTACAGCTGCTTACATAGGAGTAGTAATGTTGGTCCTATACTTTTCTACAGCATAGTGTGACTTTCTGAAAAAGAGAAAAATGTCTAAATCTGGAGAGAATGGGATTTTTCTATTAAAACCAAAATAAGTTTCTGGAAAGAGATTTTGCTTTCCTGTCCTAAAGTTGACATATTGCATATCACTCCCTTTTCTTGAGCTTGATGGAAAGAAAATAACCTTTTTGCTTGCTTAACATTCTCAGTCAAACTCTTGTGAGCTCGAGTTGTTTATGTTGAGTTCAAATTAGAGTTTATGTTTCACTTGTTTTTCAGGCAGTTAGCTGAAGGGCATTGCATTAGTTAGAAAAATACATTCTATGTGTTGACTTTTAATGCTCCATGACATTTCTTTCATTTTGATTTTCGACATGGTTACAGAGACAAGATTGACATTCTAGAATGACAGCTAGGGAGACTGTAGTATCCCAAAGTCTACCACTAGGTTAATCAAGAGAGAGAATCGTTGCATATGCAGTCCTGATGCAGCCAGTGCTGCCTGTAGTTGGCATGTGTTACCCTTGGCTTGAGTAACCCAGAACTGGCCCAGCGAAGTAAACCAGAGAGAAAAGTTGCTCTTGTGTGATTTTAAAGCCTGTAAGCAGAATGGCAGGAGGCGAAGAAGCTGAGAAGAGTATCATTGTAAGGATTTAGAAAAGAGGCAGGAAAAACAAGTGCTGAAATAGGGAAGAGAATGAAGAAAATAATTTAACAATGACAGGAAGAAAGGACTCAGGAGCACCAAATATTTTATATTTGCATTTGATAGATCTCTGCATTCTACCATCTCTGGCTGCTCAAGACTGCTGGGATTTCTGATAGCTCCGATTAGTGAGGTCTTGTTAACAATGGATAATTGATTACAATAATGGATATTGGATAATAACGGATATTACTTTGTTTTGTATAGCTGTATCCTGTGTATCCAGTAAGGCTTGTCTGTTAGGTGATGGTGTGTCTGTCTCAGCTGCTGTCTATTTTACTGACTCTCCCCGATCACTGCTCTGCTAACCACAAGAAGACAGACTGTGCTTTTTGTCTCTTTCCAAGTGTCTTGGTGAGCAGGGAGAGGTGGGAAGACATACAATTGAGACTGCACCCAGGCTTGCAACATGAAGTTGTTGACATCTTCAGTCTGAGAGTCTAGGGAGCACCTTAAGGGCACTTTCTTGATGTTCTTATGTGCAAAGTTGTAAATAATTTGCCTACCAGACTGGTTTATGTTGCTCAGTGTTGGAAGCAGCCATCACCTGCTACGTGATTTTGGTCTTCCTCTTGTTTGTGTTGGACCTCAACAACTACCAAAACAGGAAACATTGATAATTTTCTTTGTTACTTGTGACCCATGAAGGTGATACACTGACTGTGTGGTGATTCTCTGTGATTTTGTTGGATGAATTTACATAAAATTTTTTACCATATGTCTGCTTGAATTCAGGTAACTGGTTTTCTTCTCTATAAGGAGTGTGCTTTGTGCAGGGACTCCTTATGCTCCCCCTGTGAGGATCAGTGGGAGACCCACACACTGTGGGCTGTTTGTTAGGTTGCCTTCTATGACAGTGTTTTTATTCACTTTTATGTTCTTGGTGAGTTTTATTCTTGTGATCCTGTTTCAGAAAGAGGAGAGCAAAAGTTGAGGTTAAAGATTACTGTGAGATACTTGGAATATCTCTTTGCCCTCACAATGTCTTCTTAGCTCTTCTTGACTCTGGGAACCTGGGAATGCTTCACAGCTTCTGGGTTCAGCTGTGAGGTAAAGAGAAAGTAGAAGATAACAGGAGGATGGCAAGATGGAAAAGAGAAGTGAGAGTTGGGAAAAAAAAAAAAAGAATGTAAAACTCCATAATTCTCAGTACAGCAGAGCAGTCATGATGCTATCTGGAGCAGCCAGTAGGAAACAAATATTTTGGTGTGTGATTTAAGGTTTAGCATCAGGGTGCATTTCCCTTCCCTAAAGCTAAAAAATAAAGTGCTATACTAAAAAGGATGTGATTTTGAAGACAGCACTGTTTTTCTTGTGGGGAATGATGGGACACAAGAATTTTATGTCCTGATTTTGACATTATGAAAGTGAAAATACTTAGATGCTAAAAGTAGGGAGTTCTTCCTGGGAGACCAGTGACCAGGCCTGGATTAGCAACTAAAAATTGCAGTAACAAATAAGAGCCGGTAGAAAGGTAGGAATTGGAAAAAACCCCAGAAAGCATAACAAAACCTACTGGACTGGATATTATGTTTAAAAAAAAGCTTTATTTAACTAAAAAGAGTTTTCTCATGACCAGCACCTGTAGTATCTAACAAGTTTAACAAGTCAGAAGACTAGCTTGTGGGGTAGCTTGGTGTTATTTCTAGCACAAATTGCTGACACTTCAAGTGTAGCCCATGTCCTCACCATCCTTTTGGAGGCATAACAACAGGTGTGTTTTTCAGCCTCTGTCCTCTCATACTAAACCAATTTTGGTTTGCCCTGGTCACCTGAGATGAGTTCTGCCCTTTTGAATATATTTGAGTTTAAACACTGTTTATTTGAATAATTGCAGAAATAATTGCCAGAGGTTTGGGAAGCTGAAACCTTGTTCACCTGTGTGAAAAGGTAAAGGCCTGTGTGCTCCTTGGAATTTTGACCACCTACATCTGCATTTATATTAACTTCACAATGTCTTCCTTTCCCTGTATTACAAATGAAGAAGGCATACGATGCAAGATTTGGGTAACTTGGGGTATGCTTTCTTGTGTCTTCATGTAAGTGGATCTAGGATGTTCTGAGACAGACATAAGCTTTTGGACAAGACTACTTGATGGTGTTGGCGTATTTTTCTGCTTACAAGATAGCTCTGGAACAGCAATTAAAGGAAAGATGTGCAACTTCCCACATAAGTGCTGGTGAAATGACTAGGAAAATAAAATATGTAACCTTGAGAATTATGCTTATCATAGTATGTTTTAAGGAAAGATATGAAAGGAATGTATCTCTGACCTCCTGTTTCAGCAGACTGCAGAACTGACCTTCATACTTTTTAAAATCAAGTTCAATAATTTCTCCTTAAAATTTCAAAGTAATATTCATTCTTGAATTAAAGATTTAAGTGACTATCTCTAGAAACATTGTTTCTATGAATAACTTATCTGTTAGATTCTATTTTGCACTGTTTCATGTTAATTTAAGCTATGCTCAACTCCTAGCTTTCAGCATATCTGGAATTGCTTTTCTGTGAGACCAAAGGACACTTCCATAAGAAAAAAAATCTCACCCCATAAACACATCTCAGTAATTTTAAAACAGATTCTTATATTGCGGAGATGCAAAATGTTTTCCTATAATGCAAGAAACCATCTCTTTAAAATAAAGTAAAAAAATAAGGTGAAGAAAGAAAAAGTTACAGTGTCATTTAAATGAAAGAAATTACATGGTAGCTAGTATGTAGTGGGCTTTAAAAAAAGACCATAAACAGAATATTAAATTTTAATGATTATGTAACTAAGAAATATCTTAAATTTGAATAGCAATAATAATGTCACTTTAAAGAACGGGGTTGCATGTACATGTGAGCATTTTCTAGTATTTAAGTAGTGAAGGCATTGATGTAGGATTGCCACATTGTTTTAAAGTATTATTAAAATATCAGTGGGACACTAACCGTAGGGGGCATTGTATTTATCTTTTCAGTAAAAAATAAAAAATTATTCTCTTTCCAGGAATAGAGAGAAAACTTCTTTTCTTTCTAATTAATATTGTATTTTACTAAGTTTTTGAACGACTGCTTAATTTCATGTGCCACGTTAGATTTCTTTCATTTATGTTTGGGAAACACCAGTCTTATAAAACCAATAAAAAACCCTTTGAAAAGTAGGTAATTTTTTTTTTTTTTTTCAGTAATGCTGTGTGCAAAATGTACTTTTATGATGTAGAAGGAGCAAACCTGTGTTTTCACAAGTATTATGGTAAAATGCACCTCCCCAGTTTCTGTGCAGGAGAATATTTTTGTAAACTTCTTTTCTTTTTTATTTCTATGTGAATAAATCCAGCTAGTTTTAGAGCAACTGATGGTTATTCAAACTGTTTCATCAAAAAAACCAGGAGAGAAATGTGTTCTCACTTACAAAAATAAATAGCTTTACCAACCTTCAAAAACATTTGGGCTTTTCTGCAAAATAGTTCAGGCAATTAAAATAGTCTCTCTAAAAGAAAACACCCTTTAGTATTTTGGCAGTGTGGTCACTCCAGAAGTCTTTTCACCATTTAAAAGAATTGTGGTGTGCTTCCAGGAGAACAGAAATATGGAAGAATAGCAGTCAGTGGTCGCTTTGTTGTTCTGCAAGTAATCCAATGTGGTGTGGGTTATGGATTATCAAGTTTTTGTGTTATAACAGCTTTAGTGCCTTTGACCAGGAAAAATCAGGTCTGTATAGTATGCATTTTTGGGATATTTCTTTATAATTGCAGCTAGAAGTACTCTCAGGTGTTGTGAATACCATTATGAAATATGTGGAATGACTTGGAATTGGAATGATGTCATAGCAGTTGGAAATGGACCCAGCACTTCCTGCTTTGTTATTGAGAGTGTTTGTGTCTCACATGGAGAAATACAGTCACACATTACAAGCAGTTAGGATTTCAGATTTTCAAGAAAAAATGCAGAAACCCAGCAATCGCTTTGCCAGAGATAACTGTGTGTAATATTAAAAAAAAAAAAAAAAAAAAAAAAAAAAAAAACTCCTCAGT
>VWZN01007604.1:1217-13704 GCA_013396955.1 Regulus satrapa
AAAAAAAAAAAAAAAAGAAACATTACAAGAATTAGAAGAAAATACTCATAATCATTTTAGAAGCTTCATTTTATTCAACTGCTCTGAGCTGAATGGATATAGCTTTTTAATAGAAAGAGGTGAACGAATGGAGCTTAGATAAATGAAGCTTCAGTTATGCTCTGTCACATTTTCCCATTACTTAATTCATGTTTACCATAGAACTAATTTCTTTGCTGATTTTTTTTTCTATCTGTGATTTTTTTTTTAATATCTGTGGTTTAGCCACACAAATTAAAAATACAATACCAAGTAACAAGTCTGCTTTCTACACATATTTGACTTACTAATTGTTTACTAAATGATGCTTAAAGGATAAAAATTATATTTTCATGGCAATGGTTCTAGTTTAAGCTCTCCAGATTGTGTTCTTATTGTCACTGAATGTAAAAATATTTAAAATACTTTCAATAGTCTATTGTACTCACAGAACTGAAAAGTGCTAAATCCATTAGGCAATTGGAAATTGGTCTGTGTCAGCCATAACTACTTGTCATCTTCATATATAATATTCTCAGGAAATCAATACAACACAAGCAGATTTCTAACTATTGATCTAAACCACTTTACGTATAACAAAACCTGATTCTGATAAATGGTAGTATAAAAGGAAGAGGATGTGTAATTTGCTGTCATTTGACAGCTAGCATCTATATCATTCCTCTACTTACAAAACAAAGAAGATAATTTTTCAGTGTTTGAAAGACTATCTGGTATTTGAACGCCTCTGGATATTAAGCAAACTGGTGTGCATTGCTGTACATAACCTTATAGTTTATGTCATTGGCCCTATGAGCACCAGAGACCTATTGGCACGATTCTTGTGCTATAGTTGATGGGTAAACTCTTAGATTCAAAGCTTATCCTTTTGTCAATACTCCGGTCTTTCTCTCCAAAAGCTATAGAGAGGCTGAAATGACTGAAATTCTTTGCTCTGTGTTTTCCAGTAACTTGTCAAAAAGGCAGATACTTTCCATCAAATTAAGCTTTGAGGATTTTACTTTTGAATGCACAACTATTACAGACAGAAAATAGAACATATTGATCTTGGATAATTATGACAGACTTCAATTTCCAAATTACATTACTTTCAATTTATTGTATCCTGAAGATGATGAAACTTTTATTTCTTTCACTCTCAAAAGTTTATCACTGAAAGTAAGCAATTACTGTAAACTGGCAGATGAAGTATCATTTAAGACATTTCAGATTTCATTACCTGCCATCAAAATGAAGAAAGGGAGAGGAGGCACTAGCTTATAGCTGGTAGACTTTGGGTCTACCCAATGTATGCTTCAAAAAGTTGACTTCTGAATAGAGGTTCTGGGGCATTCTGCCAAACAGTCTTCTCCAGAGTACAATAAAAGCTTCAGCTGCTGTTACTATATAGCAAAGTCTGTTCCAAAGCCAGAGTATTCCTGAAGCAACCTCTCCTCCATTCTTAGCTTACAGGTCTTTTTATTTCAGTCTTAAGCATTTAAACTAGCCTAAATGTAACTTCTAAAAATAATCTTAAAGATTTCCCCATCAGTAAGTACTTTCCCTTTCCCATATGCAGTACATCTATGGATTTTTTCCATGACAGCAGGATAATTCAGTGGGATTTAGGGAATATTGCTTTGAACAGACATTTCCAGAGCTATGCTCTACCTCTGAAAACTCTCATCATCCACGAGAAAAGAAACATAGCAATCTCAGGAATCCAGGTGTTTTAGCCTGATGAAAATAAAATAAATTTAAGTGAAAAAGGTTTACTGTCTTTGAAAGTACCATAAATTAAGTGACGTTAAGATATTTGGCCAAATATACACTGATACTATATTAAACCAAACTTGAAAAAACTGTGGAAGAGCCCATGTTTTTAAAAAAATGCAAATGTGCATTT
Source organism: Regulus satrapa (assembly GCA_013396955.1). NCBI lineage: Eukaryota > Metazoa > Chordata > Aves > Passeriformes > Regulidae > Regulus > Regulus satrapa. The sequence continues at coordinate 3,142 of VWZN01007604.1, forward strand.
GACTTCAATGAAGGTTCAATACAAAGTTTACCTAAGAAAACAAAAAATCCACATATAAAGAGGCTTTATAGAAACAAGGTAAGTTTCAAAATAAGCATTTTATCTAAAACATAAACTGCTGAATAACCCATATTAAACATAATGAACTGGCTTAAATTGAATATGTGAGTTTGAATATTACAAACCCCTTAATTTTACATATGCCTTGTCTCTTCAGCTCTGTCAGTTTTAGATCCAGTACTAGCTGTGATATAAACTACTATTATTATTATTATTATTATTATTAGTAGTAGTAGTCGTAGTAGTAGTAGTAGTAGTAGTAGTAGGATTACTATTATATGGATTTTTAAAATATCTTGTTGAATATTTTGTTGGTTATGATGACCTGGCCTATTTAGGCTCCTCCAGAAACTGATTTATAAATATGGCTGTGACAAGATAAAGAACTGGACGCTCATGGTTTACTATGAAAGAAGGAAATGCCAATTCTTTATTCACACAACTTATTTTTGTACAGTTTTTATAGACCTCATGTATAACTCAAATTGGTTAATTGTTTTCTTGCCAATTACTCTCTCTATTGGTTAAAAGGTATCTTACTTGTCTTTCAAATCTTTCTATTCTGGGTAAGTTTACATCTCTTGATCACTGATTCCCATGAAACAGATTTCTTGTTTAATGCAGGTGCAGTTGGTTTTCACCCAGGAATAACTTGTTGTTAACAAACCCTCATTCTTAGGATGGTTTTCTCATGGAAACTTACAAGCCATTTAGCTGTACACATAAGTGACAAGCTACCTATTAATTTAGCAGAGCAAGGACTGATTTTATGCAGCCTTTCTTTTATTATAGACCCTTTTTCTCTAAGAACACAGTCACATGACTAACACAGAACTTTTATACCTGATTAGCCAATATGGCTAAGAGGCTAATGCTGAAGAGCTCAAAAACTATATGGGTCCTACAAATTAAATACAAATTTAATCCTGGTTCTGCTGTGAATACAGGGTTTTGAGCATGAAAGCACCAGTGTTGGTGGCTTCAGTGAAACCTTTGTCACTTATTTAAACTCAGTTTCTTGACCACCCACAAAGATGATAGACAGAGATATGCTAGATGATATAGTAAAGAAAATGCTTCATTTTTGAAAACTCTGATTTCTCAGTCTCTGCTTCCTCAATTCAGTGATTCCCACCAAAAAAAAACAAAACCAAAACCAAAACAACCCCAAACAGATAAATAGCATAAACACTATTAAAAATATAACAAGAAAACAAAGACACACTTTTTAGGAAAGTGTCTTTGAGCCTCACATTGTCCTTGCAAAACTGTTGTCTTAATCCACTTTTCTAGTCACAATTGTTTTAGTCCTCAACAGGACTTCCCTCGTTTCTTCCACTTAAACTTGATTTTCCCTTAATAGTTGAAGGACGCTTAGACAGCATCACTTTAATTTCAGTGGACATTGAGTTTTATCTAATTCAGCAACCCAGCCTTTGTTAATTAGGCCTCACAGGGCAAGTGATTGTAAAGAACATTTCTAACTGTCACTGATCAATACCCAGAGCAGAAGCAGTTCTAGCAGTCAATTACTTATGTTTCTGAGAAGGAAGAAGAGTCCTATTCTTGTTAACTCCCTGTATTTTTTTGAAATCTCAAGGCCCCTAGCGCTACCTTCCTATCTGGTGCAACCAGATACATATAAATTTTATTTCCTCCTTCTAATGGTGAGGCAGATTCATTGGCAGCAAAGTCTTCTGCAGCTTATAAGTGCTTTTTAGAAATTTCTTCTGCTTTTTAGAAACTTCTAGAGCTTTTAAAACCATGAGCTTCAGAATGGAAAAGTCAACACTCCAATAATGCTAACAGAGATTCACTGTTTAGGCCTAGAGACATGGGCTCTGTTCGATTAGGTGCCAGAAGAAAAAGTATATAGAAAGCAATTTTTCATAATGCTACACTGCAGTCCTTCAAAGATGAGGAGGGAGTAAGGAGAAAACCAGATCACAGCTATTTCCTTGTCATTTATTCCAGTGAGGATATACAAAAATCATAGAATCACTAGGGTAGAATAGACCTTCAAAGATCATGAAGTCCAACCCAGCCCTAACACCTCAACTAAACCATAGCACCAAATGTCACATCCAATCTTTTTTATAAACACATCCAGGGATGGTGACTCCACCACCTCCCCAGGCAGACTATTTCATTACTTGATCACTCATTCAATAAAAAACTTTTTCCTAATATCCAACCTATATTTTCTGTGGTACTGCTTGAGATGGTGTCCTCTTGTTCTGACAGTTGCTGCCTGGAAAAAGAGACCAGCCCCCACCTGAGCACACCCATCTCTCAGGACATTGTAGAGAGTGCTAAGGTCACCCCTGAGTCTCTTTTTCTCCAGGTTAAACAACCCCAGCTCCCTCAGTCATTCCTCACAGGGCTGGTGTTCCAAGCCCCTCCCCAGCCTCACTGCCCTCCTCTGGACATGCTTGGGCATCTCAATGTCCTTCCCAAATTGAGGGGCCAGAGCTGGACACAGCACTCGAGGTGCAGCCTCACCAGTGCCAAGTACAGGGGAAGAATGACCTCCCTGCTCCTGCTGGCCACGCCATTCCTGACACAGGCCAGGATGCCGCTGGCGTTTTAGGCCACCAGGGCACACTGCTGGCCCATATTCAGTCTGTTATCGACCAGTACCCCCAGGTCCCCTTCCTCCTGGGCATTGTCCAGTCACACTGTCCCCTGCCAAAATGCTGCAGGGGGTTATTGTGGCCACAATGCAGGACTTGGCACTTGGACTTCTTAAATTTCATTGGACTCTGCCCATCCATCCAACCATTCCAGGTCTCTCTGCAGAGCGTTACCTACCACTGGAATAATCATCTATCTCTGATAGGGCCCTCAAGATAATTTTCTCTGAGAATCCTCTCAGCTATATTCTCCTTTATAGTTTTCCCTATGGATCATCTTTATTATGCCTTTAAGAGGCTCTAACCTATGCAAGTCATGGAAGAGCTTGTGATATCATTGTACTAGGCTTTGGATGCAAAAGAAAGAAAATAAAACTAGAGAATGTTTTTTTTAATTTTTCAGTAGTTCTAGTAGTTCTCTAGTAGTTCTAATCAAAGCATTTAAAAAAAAAAAAAAACTTTTCATCTTATGTATACTTGTGACACTAATTTTTTACATATTAATATTATTCACTCATGTTTTATCTACATTTAACTTAAGAGAAGAGGGGTTGGTTTTTTTGGTTTTTTTTTTTTTTTTTCTCAATGGTTGAATCTTGCAAATACCTATGGTGATGCAAATTAATGCTTTCCTTATTTTTATATATTTCAACCACACAATTGAGTTCTGAAAGTTAACACAATTTCATCCTTCAAAAACTTGAAAAAAAAAGACAGTTCTCAGCAATTAAACACTATATTGAAAAGTACCTGTAAAGAACTCTCAGCAAACAACTTATTTTTATACTGTACATTAAATGTTTCAAATCCAGGTTGATCTTAAATTGCAATGTATTATTACAATTGCAAACAGAGATATTACACTACTTACAATACCTAATAAGACAGAATACATGATCTTGAAAGCCTGAGAGATTTAAAAAATTCTTTGCCAAGTCACTGCTGTAATAAAAAGTTATCCTAAAAAAGAAGCAAAAAAAGACTGTTATTCGTTATGATAATGAGCAGAGGTTTTGATGATAATGTCAAATGTTTCACATCTAATATAAAATAAAAGTTTCAGTAATTCCTCCTTTAAAACAAATCTAATTGTACAGTACTGTTGTTATGCAAATTAGCCCTATTAAAAGCACCATTTGCAACTCTAATACAAAATCCTAATATATAAAGAAGGGAGAAAAAATTAATGCATTATGTTCCATTGTGTCTTACAATTTCACAGGGTGGTAAAAGCAAAAATAAAGGTATTCAAAGACTTTTTAAGTTGAAACAATATATCCTTTTTACTATTTCAAGAACATTAGGACTAGAAAGTGAATATAATAAATAGCAAAACTCAAGTCATAGTGATTATGCAAAATTGATTCCTTGGCATTCAGTTTTGTGTATGAGATAATATACATATTATGACTGGAAAAGAATCCCAGGACAATTTGAAAGTACTGATCTTAGATGTTAGGAACATTGTTTGCCTCTAGCCACAGATAATATAAGTTTAATTGTAGGATGCCCACACAAATTGAAAGGAAACATTTTAAAATATAGATTTTATATAAATAAATATGTAATAAATAAATATATGCACTTGAAACAATAAAGGAATTTTCATACCATTTGAAAATAAGCTTTTGGCAGTATAAATATGGTAGACATTATTTTGATCAGGTCTCATAAATTATCAGAGCATTGTGGCATGTGCCAGAACATCATAGCACTTAAAATACAGAAATAAAATATGTAATGTAGAAACTACACATCCCAAAACCCCAGTCCATTAATCAAAAATTTTTTCTGAAGGGATTCTGATTTTCTAACTGCATAAATAGTACATATAAACTTTTAGCAGTATGGCTCAGAACCTGTGTAGTAAACTTGTCTGCACATAGCTACCCTGAGCTCCAGGAAACTAAATCTCAAAACTTTTATAAGGGAACAAGTGCATTTTATGGGTGACTAAATCAGAACAAGAGCCCACGTTGGAGAAGTCCCCATGGACTGTCTCCCATGGGAGGGACCCCATACTGGAGCAGGAGAAGGATTCTTCTCCCTGAGCAGTGGCAGAAACAACCTGTGATAAATGGACTATAAAGCCCACTCCCTGTCTCCCTGTGCCAGAGTGAAATAGATAGAGCCTGGGAAGGAAGAATGGATGGGGTGTAAGGTGTTTTTTATTATTTATTTTTCTTCTCGTTATCCTGCTTTGATTGTGGTTGGTAATAAATGCAGTTAATGTCCACGAGTCCTTTTTCTCCCTGGTTGTATTTGGTGAGTGGTCTCTCCCAGTCCTTATCTTGACTCATAAGTCATTACATTTTCTCTCCCCTGTCTAGTTGTGGAGTGGGGTGATAGAGAAACTTTGGTGGGTATCTGGCATCCCGCCAGGGTCAATACAGACGTTAAGGCATTTTGATTTAAAAAGAAATAAATGTATTTACCACTATGTATAATGTGACTTCTTTATGGCATGACATTATCTTTAATGGAATCACACATTAAAAGATCAGAAAATTACCATCACAGGTCAAAGTAACTGATGAATTGTGTTAAGGTTCATCAATAATATTCATATAAAGAAAATATAGTTTTTTGGTTGAGAACTCAACTAGAAGCATTTGTTCTCTGCATGAAAAACTTTTTATTTCCACTGTTCCTTATTGCATTACTTTCTTCTCTGAGGACATAGCAACATATTTCTCCATCAGCTACTGTTTATACTGGATTTATACTACTGAATGTCCAAATTGAAAATAAAAACATTGTAAATAGGTACTAAATTTATTAAAATTACTGGAATTACCTTCTTTTTTTAATATAAGTTTGTGTAAAAAGAGCATATAAGAGTATTTTTTCCATTAGAATAACATCCTCAAGTAAGCTTTCTGTTTCAATATTATTTATGATTCTACATTATCAAAAAAAAAATCCTCATAAAGTTTATTATCTACTCCACATATCTTTAATCAACTCAGAAGTTGTAAGAAAACTAAGTGTACCATTTTTTTATCCTTGATATTATCTTTTATATTATTTTTGTTTTAAACCATTTTTGGAAGTTGCCAACATTCAGTGGAAAAACTGCCATGCAAATAGACAAACCTTTGTCATTTTCTTCAATAACATTTAAGAAAAATATAGTGCAACAAACACTTACTGTGGAGCAATACAATTTTTTGAACAGTTCTTGAAACTCAGCAGTTCCAAATGCACACATTGAGCAAATTCTAAATAAGGTTGACAGAATGGAGAAAGGTCTGCAAACATTATCACTCTGATGACCTTATTTACACTTTGCTTTCCTCCCAAAATATCTGTGATGCATGAAGTTAGTAATACAATATAATACTTTTCCCTTATGCAGCAGTTTTCCTCTGAGGTGTCAAAGAAGTTTATCAACATACAATTCTTCTCTGTAACATTGCCTCAGTAAATCTTGTTCCACTCAATTACTTAAGGTGAACTGAGCCTCATATCTACTTTGCAGACACAATGAATGGATAACAATGCACGAAGGAATTCTGGGTTCAAGCCACGATCCTTAATTCACTGTGAACTATATCTATATATTCCCAAGAGATATTTATTTATTCAATTTTATTATACATATGTATGTTTCCTGTAGAATACTGTGGATACATCACTGGATGAGGTAATTTGTTGATTAACTAGTTTTGATTAGAAGTTTTTACTTAAATGTCAAAACTAAATACCTCTTGGAGTGATTGGTTTCAACAGCTACTTCTATCTACTTTGAACATGAAAAGTAATGAATTCCTGTTATTTTAACACCCTTTTGTTTATTTAAACTCGCTACATTTTATTTTGGTCCTTTGCTTCCTAAATTGCTGTTGATTTTTTTTTTTTTTTTTCCTGGAGGTTTCAAATTGTTGTGTCATGATTTTACCTTGTCTAGATGCCAGACACCCACAAACACCTCTTGCTCACTCTGCTACAGCTTGACAGAGGAGAGAAAATATAATGAAGTCTTCATCAGTTAAGGTCTGGGAGAGGGATCATTCATTAAATACCATCATGGGCAAAACAGGCTCAATTTAGAGATACTTAGTGAATTTACTACTAACAAAACCAGAGCAGGAAAATGAAAAGTAAAAAATCTCTTAAAAACCTCTTCCCGCTCAACCCCTCCCTCTCACTGGCAGCTCAGGAATAGAGGGAGCTGGGGCTTGCAGGTAAGTTCATCACCCATGATTTCTCTCACTGCTCAGGGAGAGGAGTCCTGCCTCTGCTGAACCGTGGAGTCTCTTTCCACAGGAGACAGTTCTCTGCTAACTTCTCTGGTGTGGCTCCATCTTAGAAGCAGCAGTTCCCTGTAAACTTTGGCAATGTGAGTCACTCCCACAGGCACACAGGCTGCTCCAACCTGGGACCAGGGCCCCTCTCTCCACTGAGTCTCCCACTGGATCACAGCATTCTCCAGGCACCCACCCATTCTGGTGTGGGAACCTCCCCCCAGGATGCAGGTGGATCTCGTCATTCCCTGTGGATCCCCATGAGCTGTGGGTGATCTCTGCATCCCCTGTGGATCCCCAGGGGCTGTGGGTGATCTCTGCATCTCCTGTGGATCCCCATGGGCTGCAGGGGCACAGCTGCTTTACCATGGCCCTCAGAGAGGCCTCAACACGGCCTGCAGAGGAATCTCGGCTCCAATGCCTGGAGCACCTCCTGCCCTCCTCCACTGACCTTGGGGTCTTCATGTTGTTTCCTTCACATGTTCTCATCTCCTCTTCTCTGTCTAGAATCAAAACTGCTAGCCAAACTTCATTTTGATTTCTTCTTAAATACTCTATCACAGAGATGTTACCAACATGCCTAGTTGGCCCAGCCTTGGCCAGTGGCATATCCATCTTCAGAGCCATCGGGAACTGCCTGTTGGACAGAGGGAGTGGCAAAATGTTGTGGCAAAATGTTCTAGGAGCTTCTCACAGAAGCCACCTCTGTGGCCCTTCCACTACAAAGAACCAGGCCATTCAAAAACAACAGAATTGGCCTTTAGGCTTCTTCTGGTATTCAGTCCAGTCATGGTACAGAATATATTTTTCAATAATACTTGTATTTGTACAAGTACAAATCACATGATACTTGTTTCTACCCAAGAGCATGATATTGCTGATGCAGAAAATTACAACAACCATTAGATTGTTTTCTATTAGAAAGAGCCTGACAACATGTAAGTGGTAACTACTCTGACTAGATAACTATTCTTATACCCTTTTAGAAGTTTAATCTAAGCTATGTTTCTGCAACCAGTAACTAAAATTATTTTATTTATTACTCTTAGTACTCAAGGGTGATTTAGTAATATTGAGCTGATTTGAGGTCTTTTAACTTACCTGAGCACTTTCGTACCAGTTGGTTTTGTATTTATGGCTCAGAACTCTCACTGTCTTCACTATATAATCACATCTGAAAGTTACCTCAGGAAAAGTAAAAATTCACTCAATCTTTTGGCCACTCAGCATCATCCTCAACTCCTTTCCATCTTCAGTGTGTAATGAGCTATCTCTCAGGGTTTTTTTCTTCAAATACACTAAGAATGCCCTTTTGGTTACTTTATGATGTCCTTGGCTGGGGGTACCTCATTTTGTGCCTCAGTCTTTCTGATTTTGCTAACATTTTGTTACTGTTCAATCAGCAATTCTTAACCTTTTATTGCTTCTATTTAGCAATTTTAATCCTTTAGTAATTTAGCCTACCACCTAATTTTGTCAACTTTTTAAAATAGTTTAAGGTCATGCAAGATCCAATACTTAATTCCATTTAATCTCATTATATGTCCTAGAATTCTTCTTCACAGCAATTATTTGTCCTTCTCTTCCTAATATTGCTTTTCAAGGAATCATTGACTCTTGAAAACACCTGATATCTTAGGTTTTTTTTTTCCTAGTGAACCTTGCATTTCAGCATTACTTTGACTGCAGAAGTCAATTGTCCATTGTTATCAGTTTACTCTTGCTTTCATTCCTGTGTAAGGATTAGGAATTCTTTAATTTCAAAATTATTCTCATCAAGTTTTTATATCTCATACTTACAAATTTCCAAAGCTTTTCCCCAAGAATTTCAGGTAAGTGTACAAAACAAATCTTTTTGGCCTCAATTTCTCTCGTTTCAGACCATAAAAAGAATATTCACACATCTTGGACCCCAGGTTTGGATTATATCTATATGGATAGAAATACTCCTAGATATGTATACATTCAGTTGACTTCAGACTCCAGTCAGCATCTGTAAATGGAAGAATTGGTGTTTGTCCTTAAGACAGCCTCTTTCCTGTAAACTTCAGCTGTTTAGTCACCTGCCTTGCTATTTCTGCTAGCTCTAGACAAGTGCCTTGGACAACCTTGGGTGCTGCTTCAAATGGAAAGAGGCGCATATCTCAAAGGGACTGAATTAATATATCACTAAATTGAGTAGATCTCCAGTAACAATGTAGACTAGATACCTAGCTCATGTAATAGTTAATCACATGCTGACAACGACATTATAAGTGCATGAGCCTCATCCATTGCTTCCCATTGTACAATTTAGCTGCAGAAACATAAGTAATTAATCTAGTATTAGTTCTGGTGCCCTTGCCTGCTGACCTTCAGCTGCTGCATCAGAAGGGCAGGGTAGCTCCTACATTATGTTTAACAATCAAATGCTGCAGCCTCACACATAGCAGTGGGGCTTCAATAGCACTGGATATAGATATTTTGGGAAATTTATTTATTACTCATAACAAAGTGAGATAAATCTATCCATTGGTCTTCATCAAACCAAGTAAATTCTAATATTGATTATATATTAGGGACTCTACTTCTTCCTGCAACTGTTCCTCATCCTTTTCTACTAGTAAATAAAGAGCTATGGTAGGAAGCAAATTTACTGATTAATTTTTCTCTTCCTCATCTGCCTATGAAAATGGCTATGCCCCTTGACTTGTAGAACTTCTTCCAGAATGCTGTAGGGTTTATTGCAGTATTTCCTTACCTGGTATAATTTTTGTTATCTCCTCACTGGGTTAATCTGTATTTCAGAATGGTGCAGCACAAAAAGAGAATGACAAGTGTTAGACTGGTATTTGATGCTGTTAGATCCATTAAGGTTCTAACATCATGTGTAATAACTGAAGATTTACAAGCAGTGAAATCTACAACAGTTCCCAGGGCTAGATACATACCATGTGTCTACAAGGTGCAAAGGGATGACAGTACCAATAGCTAATGCAAAACAGATTTCCATGGAGCCTCACAGGTTCTCTTGCCATCACTGCCAACATCAGATCTCCTTTAGTTGCAGGTTTTGCTGTCGGCCTCCAAATTAACTATCTATATAGAGCTCAAAATTTTTTTTTAAACTCATAAAGTAAACTCATATTTCCCAACGCTACCTCAGACTGACTTCTTGCTCTGATCATGCTATAGCCCCTGATTCAGAGAATCCATCACCAACACATAGGTATGCCAGATTTTTAGGCACCTATACATTTTGAAAGACTGAAGTTGCTCTTCCTATATGATGCTAATATTAATAAAAGTATCCAGGATAAAAAGATCCAAACTGGATTTTTTTTTGCCAGTAACTACTTCTGTCCTGACTTGGATATGAAAAATGTCTCAGAGAAGAAAGTGAAAATAGCACCTCATTTTTTTCTTAAACTACTCCATTGCAAAAAGTACAAAATAACTCATTTATATTTAACCAGTATCCATGAATCTCATTAGTGTTAATCTTGGCTTTTTGGATACCATAAGAAAACATGAAATGTGACAGTGAAAAGAAGTAACAGCAAGTGATGTAACATTCGTGAAGATGCTAAGTTGATAAGGCCACACTAAAAAAAAAAAAAAAAAAAAATTGTCTGGGGACATTC
>VWZN01007604.1:14204-45188 GCA_013396955.1 Regulus satrapa
AAAAAAAAAAAAAAAAAAATTGTCTGTGGACATTCCTCTATATGTACCAACTATTAGTCATACTTGGGTCATGAAAATTTTCTTCAAATCTTTTCATCTTCAGTGATACTTCCTGTCTGCCATGATAAGTATGACACTTTTGTAATTTAGGATACCAGTTTCATACTTCCAAATTAAAATTGTGTGGAGAAAGAAATAAACACAAGAAAAATGTTAAAGTTTACTTTGTAACTACCACATAACTTTGACTTTAGGGGCAGTCAAAATACAGAGAACATGTCTAGACTAATTCTATGTTTACCGTCAAAGGAATGTAGTGTTTTTAGCAAGTCCATAATCCTTGATTTTAGAACCAGAAACTACTATTGGTTCTTTTTATTACATACAATAGACATGACTTAATGAAAGTTTAATACTTGTAGATTTGGTTGGCCAATTGTATTCTGGTTCAGATTCATATTTGTAAATCATACAGCAGACTGCATCTTCTGCATCATCCCTTCTATAATGCTCAAAACAATCTCAGAGAATATTGCATGATTTAAAAATACAAGCAACTTAGTTTTTATTTGGTTTTGATAATTGTTCTCTTTGTCTATAATTTACTTCTTTGTAGGTTCTTCAAGTTATGTTGTTTTTTGCACTTTTTGCACAATTTTCAGACTTTGAACATTTTCAGCGGGGTTTCCGTTACTTCCTTGGGGAACATGTTCTAGTGTGCCACCAACCTTATAGTAAACTATTTCTTCCTTATGTCCAAACTAAATCTGCATTCTGTCAGTTTAAAATCATTGCCCCTTATCCTGTCACTACAGGCCTCATCATCTCTGGTTTTTTTGTAAGATTCCTTTATATATTTAAAGACATACTTAAGGTCTCCCTGAAGCCTTCACTCCTCCCAGCTTTCCTGAGCTATGCCAACTTTCTCAGGCTGTCTTTGCAACCACTTCCCTCAGCCTCATAGTCACACTCCTTTTGATGCAGCCCAGAATATCACTGCCTTTATGAGCTGTAAGCACATATTGCTAGCTCATATCCATTGTACTAGAAGTAGTCAATGGTTTTGTAATTAAAACTTTTATTAGAAACTTTTCCAGATGGAGAACTTTTCTGAAAAAAATATTATTTTAATGAACATTTTATGAAGGTATAAAAATAAACATTACTTTTTGCTGCATCGATTGTTAATTTGCTTGTGCAAAATAAAAAGTAAAAATAATTACTTGACATAATAATATTCCATAATTTATCTTTTAGCTGAAGTGATTGCTATTCTCCCATATCACAGAAAATTAATAAAAACAAAATCTTCTGTTTACCTGAAAGTGTTAGATTACCAGAGAATGAATCTATGGTGAGTACACATCTCTTTGCCAAAGTACAAATTATCCACATGTAAGTTTGAAGATATTAACACAAAAGGGTCATTTTCTGTCTTTGCCTCACATTTCACTTGGTTTTTGTCTCATTTTTCTTTCTGGAACACACTGATAATGTATTTCATTGCCAGCATGCCAGTTAGCAAGAATTTCACATACAAACCCTATATGACAGATGTCCTTAATGATGCATGAACTTTCCAGACTCATTTCATTAAAGTTTTAATAGTAGATCCTCATAAACCTTAAATTATCCTCATTTGACCATCACACATTTACACACTACCAGAATGCATATTCAGACACTTGAGCATTTCCCAGTGCTCATCTCTTCCCATATGTCTGTATGTTGCTTCCCCTTGAAATTAGGTTTGAGCAAACAGGTCAACATATGTTGTCCCTAGAATTCACCAGGAAATAAAACTCTGAAGTAGCAGCATATTTGTTCACCTGTCCTAAGAGTATTTAAAGCTTATTACTTAAACTCTCTTAATAACTTAACACCAAGCTATGCCTAGTTCTTTAAATTCAAACCTGACATACATCCCTACTACAAAGTGTGGTTTCCAAAAGTGTCACATATGACCTTGTCTGTTCTGCTGATAGATACAGCTCAGGTGGTGATTCTGAGGTTCTTCGAAGTAATTACCCTAATGTGCACACCAGCAAGGAAAGGTATGAAAATACTGTGAATAACTGTGAAAGAGACATCAGAAGATAGGGTCTTTATTTATCACCTTAAAAGAGCTTGTTGGACTTTTTCTTGGGTCTTCTGAAGAAGTTAGGCCTAGGCAACTCAAGAGGGATAAAATTGAGTAGAGTGGAGTTATAGAAGCAGCAGAGCAGCAAATAAGGGGTGGAGGGACTTCTTTTCAATATCTGATATTCTAAAATTTGGACAGAAGAATAAAAATCATAATGTATCAAAAGACACAATTCCAGAACCTATTGCTCCTACTGAAACTTTAAAGACACCTGTTCAGAACAAATCCATGAAAGATTTTTTTCTTCAGAATGGATAGCAAATTTTCATGATTTATTGACATAGGAAGTTGTGGAGATATGTTTATTAATTATAAATCCAAAGGAATTAGGCCAAGTCATACCTGTAAGAGTCTCACATCTAACAGTTGAAGATGGAAGGGCAGTTTAAAAAAATGGATGAAGGAAAATAGCCAAATTTACAAGTTCCTCTGAATTAGTATCTCTTTCCAGTACTTTCTAATCCATGGAATAATTCCTGTGTTCACATGTCTAAGGACACAATACTGAAGTTAAATCTCAGTATAGCAAAAAACCTTTAGCAAACTCAGATAAATGGAACGGAAAGAAATTAAGGGCAAAGACAGAAAGTGACATAAATTTGAAAGATAATTGGAAGATTTTTTAATGAAACTTGAACTATAAGCAATCCATGTTAGATAAAAGCAGATGAGTCAGATGATAGCTTGAAAAAAAATACAGCAACTTGGTTGCTTAAGAGTTGGCATGTAGTTTCATCCTAGATAAACTACCTAGGTGTTTCTACTGCCCTGGCAGATACATTTCAGTGAATATCTCTGCCATCCTAGGATGATAAATGAAGAGCATAAGGAATAATGTCCTACAGGTACTTAAAATTGAACAAGAATCGTGTTTAGATACATCAATCAGTTCTCTTTCATCTTTAATAGATCGCTAACAATAAATCTACAGTGCAAAAATTTGAAATATTGACATTCTCTGTAAAGATAAAATATGTGAGCAATGTATTTTTAAATAGAGAGAATGCAAAAAAAATCTGAAAGCCTTAGTGGCCCTAACAAGGAATAACTGTGGTGGTGCTTGAAAAGCCACTCACTCTAAAATGGTACATGACTGTAAATTCCGACCAAGAGCTTTTTAGTAATACTTTGAAGTCTTCTGGCAATGTGTTTTACTCTGTACATGGTAATAAGGAATGCTTTCCAGAATGCTGAGGAATATTTTGTAGCTGATATATGCAATTTGCTATATTTGATACATATTTTGTCTGTTTGTTGCAATAAATTTTCTAGCATAAACTCTCCCAGCATGGAGGTAAAGAAAATACAAACCCAGGAAATGCAGCAGGAACTGTAGGGAATCAGTGGCATAAATTCCAACCAAGTTTCCTAACTTCCTGGTTTTGAACAAATTTGGTAGTTCATTTAGAAAGTTTGGAAGTTAAATTAAAATATTGAAGTCAAGTTTAGTAGAAGAGAATCACCAACTGTTAATGGCAATGCAATCCAGAGTGAAACTGTCTGCAGAACTACATGTTCAAAAACTACTATGGCAGCATTTAAAGTCTCAAGTGAATTTGAGGAATGCTTTGTGGGTGAATTTTTAATTACAAAAAAATATTGTAATCAGCTCTCAAGTTTGGAGGTATTGAAGTTAATTCTGCATAATAATTCAAAATTTTAAGGCAAATCAAGCAAAAGGCATTGACCTTCACCATCCAGAAGAGAGTAAAAACAAAACTATTAAAGCAAAACTATATCTTGTACTTCAATAAAGAGGAATTAAACCAGCCTGAGAACTTGTTTATGCATAAATTGATATGAAATAAAAAATGCACAATAAGTGTTATCTCTTAAAAATCAGTAATATCTTCACATACAAAGGAAAGGTAAGCTTAGGAGGTCAGAAAACAATGTAATTGAATGAAAAAATTGTTTGATAATCTGAAAACCAAAAGGCAATTATAGAAAAAGTGAAAGCAGTAGCACAAAATTCTCTATGACAGAATAATAAAAGCATATAGCTGCAAATTCAGAAAACCTAAGGAGTTAAAACTAGCAGACTATTAACAGCAATAGGATGTTGCCTAAGCACAGAACACTTAAGAATGATTTGGAGAAATAGTGAGGTAAGCTACTGAGTGAAACAGAAGACATTTAAATGTTCAAAGACTTTTAAACTTCAGGTCTAACAAAAAGAATATCATGAGCCAATACTCCAACATTTACAAATAAAAGCAAAGACATAAGAGAAATGTGCATGACAAACAGTGACAAGACAAGTCTAGTTCTGGAAATGTGCTAATGAAATTCTATTTTTGCCTCAACAGGAAGAAATCCACCTTACAGAGTATAATTTCCTAGGCAGTCAAAGATTTATGCTCCTCCTTTCTTCCCTAGGGTTTATGAAACTAAAATTTGTGGGAGTTTGCTGATATTAAATTATCTTATGTTACATGTCCTTCTCTTTACTGAGAATAGAGACAGCTGATGAAAATTATTTCATCATGTGCTTGGAACCTCAGTTTTTATCAGAACACCTTTTGAAAAAAAAGTTGGGATCTTTGAAAACTGAGACAGAAATTAGGAATCCCAGCTACTTGACTAAGAATTCAATGGATTGAATTTATTGCTGTGATCATCAGACTGTGTAATGCTGCAAGTAAAACTCTTCCTTCTGAAGGAAGCAAAGGGATTCATTAGCAAGAAAAAACTTCTAATCTTGTGATTATGTCACTACAGAGCATGTTTTGGTGACTAAGTGCCTGGGGAGCTTTTAGGTAGAGAGTCCTGCACTGGATTGAGTATTTTGCTTTACTTCATGACCACAAATGCTCTGTAGAAAAATTGTATTTTAGAATTAACATTATTAGAAAAATTATATGAAATTTGTGCCTGAAGGCACAGTTCAAGGAAGAAAAAAAGCAGTAGTGGATGAAGATTAGGTCATGGATTACTTGAAAGTCTTAGGGATCTGAAAGACTGCACCTTGCAAGATCCTGTGATCACTCTCCATTATCTCTGAAACAAAATAAATAAAAATGTGGAGACCAGAAGACACTTCTTACAAATAGAACAAGATAAAAAGTCATAGTCAATTTCAAATGAGACCAGAAGGTCAATCTAGGCAACTTCAGGCTAGCCAGTCTTTCATCCCTAGAAAAATCATTATGCGGGTATGCTTCAAGTCAAGGATGTGGGAGTGATCAGGAGCAGACAGGATGGATTAACTAAAGCTATATTGTGACTGACCAAATTGGTTGCATTTTATGAAAAAATTATTGAATATGGAGATAGGTAGAGAGGAGGGTGGGTCCAATATTTTGATCTCAGGAANTGACAGGATCCAAGGAAATGTCATGAGGCTGTGTCAGGAGAGATATTAGGAACAGGTTTGTAACTCAAAGGATGGTTGGGCATTGGAACAGGTTCCCTAGGGAACCTAGCCTGACAGAGGTCAGGAAGTGCTTGGACAATGCTCTCAGGTACATGATGTGATTTTTGGGTGTATCCTATGCAGGGCCAGGATCCAGTGATTCAGTGATCATTGTGGGTGCCTTCCACTTCAGGATTTCCTATGATATTGTATTCTGTGATAACTGAGAAATATAATTGTAGGCATCTCTCACTATGTACGTTTCAAAATAAATTTAAATATTTTTTACCTTAGTTCTCAAGGATTTAGAGAAGTATTTTGAAATGGAATTTAATTTAAGAATACTGCTTGCTGCTGTAAGTAATAAACCATATAGTTCATAAACTGCTACTACAATGGTGTAGAAATATACTTTGCTATGGAGCCATAACAATGAAAGGGTCTTTAANAGATAGGTAGAGAGGAGGGTGGGTCCAATATTTTGATCTCAGGAACATTTCAGATTTTTCCCCCATAATATTATTATGGACATATTAGGATATTATAGTGCATGAGTGAACAAATAGATGAACAAAAATGTTCAAACATTTTTATGGTTGTACCCAGACAGTAATGGATTGTACTTTCTCCAGATGCCCCTAACAAGAATCATACAAAAGGTGTCCATCCCAGCTCCCCTTATAAGTCTTCATCAACAAACTGGAGACAATAATGGGGAGCAGATTCATCACANTTTGGGTGTATCCTATGCAGGGCCAGGATCCAGTGATTCAGTGATCATTGTGGGTGCCTTCCACTTCAGGATTTCCTATGATATTGTATTCTGTGATAACTGAGAAATATAATTGTAGGCATCTCTCACTATGTACGTTTCAAAATAAATTTAAATATTTTTTACCTTAGTTCTCAAGGATTTAGAGAAGTATTTTGAAATGGAATTTAATTTAAGAATACTGCTTGCTGCTGTAAGTAATAAACCATATAGTTCATAAACTGCTACTACAATGGTGTAGAAATATACTTTGCTATGGAGCCATAACAATGAAAGGGTCTTTAAAAGGTCCTGTAGTCTCTTCTAACACTAAGAGGCACATGAATTAAAAATAAAGCTTTCCTGACAGATATTTGTCAAAACTGTTCTTTAAATTTCTCTCTTTGACAGTGTCCTTAGACCATTAATTCTGATGTTGCATCAGAGTGTTTTTCTTTAGGTGAACTTTGGTCTCCTTTGCTTCAATTTAAGAGCACCACTTCTTTTCCTTTCTCAAATCCTATGAGATGGGTTTGACCTACAAGTGTAACAAATCATTTGAAAAAGCCTCACGCTTCTAGGAAGCAACAGAGAGCAGATTGGAAAAAAGGAAACAATCCACTTCTATATTCATAACACTCTAAAAAGTAAAGTTTAGACCTCATTTAAAATGTAATTTACAATCTTGGTTACCTACATTAATGAACTTAAATTGAAACAGGTTCAGAGATATGTCAAAATAATTACAGTAATGAAAAACCAAGCTTATGAAGAGAGGTTAAAGGACTTGACTTATTTATATAAGAAGTAATTTAATTTTGTTACGCTAAATATTTGGGGCTTTGGAAGTTGTAAAAAAGAACTAATTAAATTGGAAGATAATACTTGTGAAAAGCAAACAGCTACAAATGGACTATAATTCCAGACAGAATAAGAAACAAAATTTACAGTCATGAAGTATATTTTCAGATAAGCCTATATACAAGGCTGTAGGGACAATTAATTTAATTGCTCTAAGATAGTCTTTGATAAAATATTATCTGGGCTGCATCAAAAGAAGAGTAAGGTTTCTGCTTAATATTAGGAAGAAATTCTTCATTATGAGGTTAGTGAGGCACTGGAACATTTTATTCTGAGATGTTGCAGATGCCCCATCTCTGGAAGTGTTCACATCCAGGCTGGATAGGGTTT
The DNA here is from genome assembly GCA_013396955.1 of Regulus satrapa. Lineage (NCBI taxonomy): Eukaryota > Metazoa > Chordata > Aves > Passeriformes > Regulidae > Regulus > Regulus satrapa. Next base: position 21,645 of record VWZN01007604.1, read on the forward strand.
TGGTCAATCTGGTCTAATGGAAATTGTCCCTGGTCATTCCAAGAAAGTCCTAGATGACTGTTGAGGTCCTTTCCTACCCGTAAGATCCTCTGATTTTTTACAGATTCATTTCTAGGGTACCTTTTGCCTTAATGACAAGCTGTAATAATCCAGTGTTACTGACACCACACTAATTCTCCAAAGTCTCTCCATTTCTTTGCAATACCTCTTGCTTACAATTAAAGCCCCAAACATCAAGTCAAGAAAAACCCTTCCCTCTCCCAAGAACTACAAGTCTACTTGAGGCTATTGAGATCTCATCCAGCAGTCAACTGATCCATTTGTGGGTTTTTGACATACTGAGTGGCTGGCAGCTGTTTAGGGGCTGGACAGAGGCTGACTAAGGCTCCACGGAGAGGGTGTGGGGCAGTGCACTGTCCCACCTCCCCAGAACTCACCCTGCCCCATACATGCACTCCCCATCCAGTTGTTTTGAGCCATTCCTCAGTCATTCCTCTGACATTCTCCAATATTGAAATTGCCTGGTAAAAGGAAATAAAATGGATTGTTAATATATAACGACTTCTTTCAAAATATATGAATTCCAGTGGTTAATCAAAGGGAAAAAATCATAACTATGTTTTTCTGCCTCAAGGGCTAAATACAAATGAAAGGAATTAAACTTGTAGCTGTACATTTTCAACAACTGCAGTATTTCTTTGCTAGTTCACTTTTTTAATGGATATTTTTTCAGCAACACATAACTTCTAATAATAGCAATCCTGCAAGACATTCCAACAGACAAAACTAAAATGTATACTTTAAGAGATTAAAAAATAAATATTTTAAATGTCTGTTTTGAGGACATACCTGACTCGTGGCATTTAGTATACTGAAAGGCGATAGATTTGGTTTTTTGCCGATTTTTTAAAACCCTAGTTGAGAACAAAACTGAACCATTCTTTCAAGCATCATAGAAAATTTAATATGTAAGTGCCTAGAAATTAGCATTTTGTATTTTATAATCACAGTTTTTCACTGATCAAATTTGTAACATTATTTGTTTTAAAATATGAGCACATATTTAGTTAATCTTATAGGCAGAAATTTTAATGGCTAAGCAGAAAACATAAAGATTTTAGGTCTACTATTTAGTTAGAAAACAGCTCACAGCATTATGTCACATAAAAGCCCATGTTATCTCAAAACAACCATCAGAAATTGGTATATTATCACTGTAATCTGTTTTCACTAAGAACTGCAAATAACATCATGTAGACCTGAATCTTCACAGATGACCTGATAAAATAGGTAGTACCTACCAGTTCTCTCAATTGACTTTAGTTAGCTGTGAATGGGCCTGAAATTGCCCAGGATTTTTAATTTTATTTCCCTATCAGAAATTGATTCTCATGCCCTGTGGACTAACACACTAAATTTTTTTACCATGTAATCTGAAGGAATATTTTTGAGATCTAGTATTAATGCTGCTTCCTTTGTATATGAAAAAAAAGACACTATCAAACGCTCATGTTATCAGAATTACTCTGAGAGTCTTTTAAAACTTCACTGCTACATACCTGAAGCAATTCCGCAGCCTTCTATATAATCTTTTGTCTTCTGTGTTACTATAAGAAATCTATATACTGATCTATGTCCTCATCATTCCCATGGCATTACTTATTCACTCACATTCAGAAAGAAATGTTCAATTATATAACTACATATATTAATATAGGTCTCTGCTGTCTTTTTTTTAGACAGTAGTAGTGCATTTAATTCTTTTTTATTTGCTAAATGGTGCCAACATGTACAGGTACTTCTACAGGACTTTTTGTCCTATAATTCATTGCAGGGAGTTAAATAGGTTCAAAGCCTGAAGAAATAGATTCATAGCTATTATAGCACTATCCAAGGAGCCTTACAGTCCCTACCCACTTCCTACCCACAAATCACGGAGCAAATGTAATGAATAAAATATTTAAATGACACCAGCCTCCACATCCTCTTTCCATCCAGGAATTAACAGCATTTGAAACTGGGGGAGGAGGATGCATATGAAAGACAGGAACAAGACATATTTTACTGTATTTTTCATTGCTCTTTACAAAAAGTTACTTTCACAGCAAAACAACTTTTTTCAGCAGACAATCTCTAATCTTGAGATATGTCCATTAATATTACATTTTCCAAAGGATTAGCTCATAGCAATCATCAAGGAGTCCTTTTACTGGCACAAGGACACAGGGAAGAGGAGAGTGAAAGAAAAGTGAAACAGGAGGCAGGGTAGCAATGGCATTTACTTTAGAAAGTCATGGAAGCCGAAAGATATGTGACTACAAATAGCAGATTTTTCTTATTCAGAAATCATAAAATCATAGAATGGCTGGAAGGGACTTTAAACATTATTTCCAACCCTCCTGTCATTGGCAGATATGCCAAATATTAGTACTAAAATAGGGTTTTTTCTGCTGCAAAATAAACCTGACTCCTAATGAAGGACCATTTGGTCCTGTACCAGTCAGAGAAAACTCAGTTCAATCAGAGGTTAATTTTTGTAACTGATTGAATTTAGTTTATTTGGAGATTTATACCAATATAATTTATTGCCAGAGTATGACTGAGAACAGTATGATTATAGACAAATTACAATAAAACCAAACAGAAATAAATTAATCTAATAACTGTAAAAAGATAACATCTTTCATTTATTAACACATTAGTATGATATCCTTTAATATGAAGGGAAGATATAACAGTTGATGACCTCTTGGACACAAATGACTGAATTTCAAAATATAAAAAGATAAATAATAAACACGGTTTTCAAGGTGCCAATAAGAATTATATTTCAAGGTAAGCTTAACTAGACAATATGTCTATAATATTTACTAGAAGAATGAAAGAGACCACTTCCATGAAAGTGATAGACCATTCTCAGCAGGGTAGATTCACAGGACAGATTATTAGGATTTATGAAAAATTAATTCCTAATCATTAGTCTTTTCAGCAAGGCACATTGTGTATTTTCTATTTAGAGGAAGATGAAAAGTATATCTACCTTTGAGTAAAACTATTTTTTAGGATAGCAAGGGAAAAGAAAACTAGCCAGTTGGTATCTCATTTTAACAAAAAGTAAAACAATCAAAAATAAACCAGATGTCAAAAGCAGGACCTGGGTTTACAGAATCATAAAAGTTCTTCCTCCATGAAAACTTGTAGGTCTTCCAGGATATACTATGGTGCCAGATGTTAAAATTTATCCAAGAATCTCTAGAGCCAAAAAAAGCTATTATATTTTGTCCTAAATCACTCCTGTTTCAGAATCTCATTAGTAGAGTTTACAGAAATATTTGTGCTGTAAATATTATAGGTGCTACTTTAGGAAATAATTTTGATTGCAGAAGAGGTTGTTTTTCAGTGATGAGAAAGCTTTGATACATACAAACAGTATAAAAGTAGAAAAGAAATTTAACATTTAACTTATGTGTCTGACTTTAGCCTTACTGTTTCATACAGTTTTAATGTTCTTCCGTTACAAATCTCTCCAAAGCCTCTGCCTCACAGACACTTATACTGGTGACTAGTTTATGTGAATAAAGTAATCTTTTAGCAAAATTGGGAAGATAAATTCAGGTACCACTGGATACCACAGAACAAATTAAGTTCTTGCATGTTCATATCGAGCTCAGTTTCTGCTGGACCTTGTAAATCACTACAAGGTATACCATGGTCTGTAGCCCAGAGAACTAAACATGAGGCCCCTCCAGAAGCAACATGACTTCCAACTTTCAAAATTATCTATTTGAATCACAGCTCTGAAAACCCTTTAGCCTAAGAGTAGCAAAAGGATAGTTTGATTAATTCTGATTTTCTTTATGGCAAACTGGTATGTTGGAAAAACATTTTATGTCTTAAAAGAGAATTTTTTTCAGAGCAGATATGGGGGTAATTGTTGCCAAGATTATGTGTTAAATGTCTCTTGGAAGCCTGAACTTCAGAAAATTGACCACACCACATATGCATGAGCAATTGTTTTCATTAACAACAATGGAAATGTAGCAATGTTTAGTGGATTTCAAGAAGGGGGAATGGATTTTTTTAACTGCTTTCAACATAATGAGTTTGAACACAAAATACAGGATATTTTTTACCACTCTTGTTCTACTAAGCACCTGCCCAGAAGGTGCCCTGCAAAGCCTGGGCACAGCTCAGTGGCCTGATATTTTATTTTCATGTCCTATGGTATATGTTTTTCTGTAGATGTTCCAACACAGAATAATTTTTTGAATAATTCATGCAGATATTAAGGATACTTTTAATCTAAGATATAGTAAATATGTGCAAAATTTCTGACATGCACAATTGCTGTGACATTAGCTTTACCATGAAATCTTTCTTTAGTTCATTCCAGGACAGATTCTACTAAAATTCAATTCCACAGAGTATTGGTAAGTATTTGGTTTACAATATACACTATCAGATTAAAAGGTGCACTTGGAAGTCACTACTACTCTTCCACCTACACAATTTCACATAAACATGTTTAAGAAAACACTTAAATTTATTTAAATTTAATCTAAAATTGTAATTCACATCTAATTACATAGAAAAAATTATTTTAAAAAGCTAGAGGTCCAGTCAGCAGTGAGCAGGTTGAAGTTTCAATATTTTCTGAGAAAATTAGTTTGGCCCTGACCCAGATGACAGTAACATCCAGTCCTATTTTGTCCTTTTATTTACTGCCATCTTGCAATGTCATGACTTTAGCATCATATTTAAAGCAATCATTGCAAAAGCCACTGAGTGCTAATCAAGTATAGCCTTCCAGTGGTGGTCTGAAAGTGTTAACATTGCCTTTCCCTGAGGAGCAATGCATGAAGATTAGATGTACTAGATCCTTCCTTGGATAAAGACCAATAGACTTTAACAGTAAGAAAAATGGTAGGGTTAGATGGAAAAGACAAGAGGAAGACCATCTTATATATACTTTATTAGAAAGCAATACTACCTGAGGAGTATTAATCAGGTTTGATTTCCGTAAGCTACATTTTGGATCTTGTGGTTTATGAAGAGGAAACATTAGCAGTACATGAAGTTATTTCACTGACATAATTCTGCTTGAGTTGGATAGTTTTCCAACTACTATAAGAAAGAAATAAAAGATTTCCTGTAAAACATCTCCGTCTTCTTTCAGTTCATTTTTCAGTTGATGTGTAATATGACAAATCCCTCCAGACAACAGAGATATATTAGATCATGGGTGAGAATAACTCCTAATCAAGACAGCTGAAGATCAACAACAATGCAAATGCATACAATAAGAAAAGGTGTCTATATGCATTAATTATGACGAAGCCAGCAGGCGTCTAATTAGACAAATTGGAAAGTTATTTTGTCATCCAGAAGCAAATACCTAAATTTTACCAGATGAGTGTTTTTCTAGGTACTAGTTATAGCTTGACTACAAGCTGAGCTTAGTGGGCCCATTACATACTGTAGTGGTTTCAACTACAAATATAGCTATTAGTACCACTCAATATGTATTTTATGTATTTAGGTATATGATATACTTACACAGTACTAGCAGATATGAAATATGTGGGAAACACATATACTTTTGAAAGCTGTTATGAGGTGAAGGTGAAATAGCTTTCACCACCTAAACTGGCTCTAAGAACCATCAGAGACCTCTATTGACTTTGATGAGAGGTAAAGACACTGAAGGACCTGTAGAAATCTGTACTGCAGACACATGAATTGAGGTGATTGACTCTAAGTCTGATCCAAAATATAACTTTTCCCTGGGACTTTTTCTGAAAACCCATACTTTTATGGTCATTCCTGTGACTGAAATGGGCTTGTTTGGGAAACTGACTCAGTTTTTATCCTGCTTTCTTTGTCCCCCTTCTTTTTACTGGGATACTTCAGGGTAGCACTTCATGGTCAGAAGTCAGATGAGAGGACAAGACCATGGAAGCTGTGAGTTTATGAACAATCACTACAGCTGAGCTAAATCAGTTTCTTACTGTACTTAAAAGCTGTTAGGCTAACTCAAACATCTTACAGAACTGCATCTGATCTCTTTCAGAGACACACAGCAATGTTCTCAGATGTGTTCTTTGTTTCTCCTTATCTTTGGCTTTAGACTCCTCCCAGGCAAGAGGTTTCCAATGTTTTGCCTCTCAATGAAAAGAAAAAATGGTTTAATAGGTTTGTACTCGTATGAAAATGCATCTCTTTCCAGTGGAAAACTAACAATTTTTTCCCTACACAGTTCATGTGTCCTTTTCTCAAAGTCCTCCTGTTAGTTAAACACACTTAGGCTCAAAAGCAAACCTAATATGAATTTAATTTGAAAATTTTTACAGACATAATACAAGGCCTATGTAGACAAAAGTTAATAGTGTTCTGAAAATCCTGGTTTTTTTAAAGCTATTTGATGAAGGAAAGTTGTTTAGCTCAAATATAGGCTTGTGCCACATTCCTTCAATAATTATTATTTCATATTGACTATTTCCCCATTCCCATTTTTCTTTGCTTTTTTTTTTCTATTTTATTTAAAGAAATAAATACTTAGCCAAACTTAATCAAAATAAAATTTTAAACACCATAGATATTTTTCTGGAATTATTTTTATCTCTAAATATTTATAAAAACTTATTGAAGCACAATAACATATTGAAAATTCCAGTTCTGTTTTCTAGAAGAAGTAGCACTCAAAACTAAACATCTTACAGGAACTGCTGGATTAATTTCTATTAAGACTTATAGCATTGTTCTACATTAACTAAAATTCACAGAACCATTTCCTAATATCTAAATATTTTGCCAACATTATGACAAAATAATAATACACTTTGGTACAGGGATCAGTGAAACTTTTTAGGAGATGATACATTTTCCTAAGAGGTTTAAAGTTGACTACTACAAGAAATAACTAAGAACATGGTTTTCAGAATTAAGATAACATGTCCTTAAATACATTCCTTGAATACCAACTTTTCTAATGAGATCTATTATACCAGAGCAGATGGTTGGTAAACCTGAGAGCTAGCAAGGAGCAAAAGAATTTTAATGATATCAGAAATCCTAAATCAGCTAAGAAGATTAAGAGAAAGAGGTGAAAGATATTTTGGACAGGTGGAAGAGTTTATATATAACTACAAATCTAGAAAACTAAATTCAAAACTCTTAAAGAAACATTTAAATTTCTGCATCATTACTTGTTCTGAGAAAAGAGAACAATGTCATACTTTGGTCTCTCAATTTTTTTCCTTAAACTGGAAGAATTAGTGTGTCTTACACGAAGTATTTTTTCAGTGTATATAGCAACATGATTATTACCTTTCTTGGGGATTGTAGGCAGTACTGACAAAGCAAAAATGCAACTGGAACTTTAGTATGGATTTTTAACTTTCGATATTTAATTTTACACATACTATTTTCTCTGACAAAAAAAAAAAAAGTTCCTTGTTTTCAGAATAAAATTGTGTTTATTAAATTTTATATCCAAATTTTTCAAAGTTGTGAAAGAGCAGGAAAAATCTACTTCATAGGTAATGGGATTTATAAATTATTATTTATTATTTGTTTCACATTTGTTAGCCATCATCTCCTCATATTCTCTACATATGCCCAATGTTCCTCAAAGATACTTATGGCATATTGAAGAAAAAGTCACAGTAGGAAATTGGTTGTATTATGCAAAGTTGTATTTTAAATCTGGCTTCACAATCAATGGTGGGGGGAGGAGGGAGGGTTGTTATGGTAGTAAACAACAATTAATACTGTAGTTAACAACACTAGTTATAGCTGGGAAACCTTCTCATTACATTTCTTTTTCAGGTGCTTATAGCTTTGGAAACGAAAGCTCTTTGGACTAAGCCTATCCTTGGTTCTTGTTCTTTTTCAGTTCACTGCATGTGAGGGACTGAAATGTTAAGAGTTAATGACTCAAACAATTGGCCATTGGCAAGAGCATCAGAGTGCTTTGCTGAGGTTTGCACACCCCAGCTGAAAGGGAGGAAGAGAATGTGGTGGTGTAAGGTCTGATCTACATGAGAACAGCCCAGATGCAAAGGGTGTAAACCAGAGGATGACCATGATAAACCAACCTGTTTAGCATCAAGCCTCGATTCAACTAGATAAGGAGAGAAGCTGATAAGAAGATCCTGCTAGGTGGGATAATGCTTTTTTTATCATATCAATATTCTTCTTTACTACTCCCCTACACAACTGGCTCAGGTGTGAAAATGCTCTTCTACACCCAGGGGAATTTCTGGGACCTTCCCATGTAGTCCTTCTGAGGAGGCTTACCTGGGTCATCTATGCTGGCATGAGAGATAGTTGTCATGCCTGTCATAAACCATCAAAATACCCCCAGACTCATTGCTGGGGCCTTCCACCAGAGCACATGGTTCACAGTGCTGCAACAGGGAACAACTCTCCCACCTGGGCATTCCCAGCTGAACCTGAGAGTTAATACACCTGATAAAGTATATTAACTCATTGGAATCACATGTTTTGGGCTTCCCCTACCCCCAAAAGATCAAATCAGCAACTATCACTTTGACAAACAGACACTGCAATTACAGGTCTCCTCATGGGATTCATGGGTAGTGATACCTTTCTACTCTTGCTCTTCCTTACACATTCCTTCTTTATGCATTTTCTTAAGTGCTATGTTTACATTTTTATACTGCTATATTCCCAAAAAAAAACCCCAACCAGGTACATATCTCCTTCCCATTGCAACCAAATTGTTCTGAAATAAACCTGCCATATATCTATTTATACATATCAGCAACTTTGGGTCATTTCACTCTAATCCTGTCAGAGGGTTCTATCATTAAAAAGAACCTCAGTTATCCTTCCTTCAAGGGTGGGTCATAACACTGTGTGTGCAAGAGGTTGTGCCTTAACAGAAGTAATGGCAGCCAGTTTGAAAATGATACATTGTTTTATGGTGGTTATTATCAATATTATTACAATTTCTACTCTTCAAAATTGATCCATGCATTTATTTATATATCTGATCTTTAAATCGGACTTCAGAACGTACATACCCAAAAGTAACCTTAATACAGAATCGTTTCTTCATAATGCAAATTGCCTAACCCTAGAGGTTCAAAGCTGAATTTTAAGCAGTGGGCCAAATTAATCTTTAATGTAATTTCACTCATGTCAGTATGCATAACATCAACTATTAATTTGACCTAATTTATTAGGAAGACTGTGGGCAGATTATAAATGCTACTGAGTTTGCACTCCGTACAAAAATGCATTATTTATGATTACGAAGCTGAGTGATTTTTATTTGTGGCCAAAGTAATTTGGTTAAAATCTATACACTTGTCTTAAAAAACAGGAAAAAAAAAATTTATATATATAATGACTCCATATCAGCAGACCACTTAAAATAGAATTTGGGATGAAAGCTTAAATACTTTTCTCTGTCAGGCCCAATGACTGTTAGAAGTTTGGATCAACTAATTCTTTCTTCTTTTTTTAAATTTTACTCTGAAATCTCCATGTAAAGAAAGAATGCTAATCCACAAGCAAAGAAATAGGGGTAATTTAAAACAGGGAAATACACCAAAAAGCAAAGTCTATTCATTTATCATTTCATAAATATGGGTAAATATTAATTATTAATCTGGGGACTACTTGTATTTTTTCATAAGGGTATGCTATAAAAATAGGTTTCTAGGAAAAAAAATTAAAAGGGAGAAAGACAAAGTAAGATTTTAGCTGCCTAACTCTGAGTGAATACACAATAGTCAATAAAATAAATAAATGCTGAAGTATTTCAAAGAGTACTACAACAGTGACATTCGATTTCAACTTTTCTCAAAAGATATTTGCATGGCTCTAGGCAAAAATCTGAAGTATGAAACAGATAAATATATTTTTTGCCACATTACTGTAATGTCTTTTTCCTCACTTATGCACAAGACTATAACTTCCAATTCTTTCCCTTTCATTAGCTGAAAGAGATTGGTGTACTTGTCCTGTACTGCTATGTACTGCTAAAGATTTCTGTGCCTAAATAAAGACTAACCTTGAGTTTTGCCAAGGTAAGAATCCTATATATGAAAGTCTGATCTTTTCTCTAAATTCATTAGTATTTATATTATTTAGTAATTCCATTTTTTTTTTTAAATTATGTTAGTCTTTTCATCCTCAGAACTCTTAACTGCAGTGACAGTGTATTTTTGCGGGCTAAGTTTTGTATAGTTGTATAGTCAAGGATGGAGAATGGAGAAGTTGCCATAGCTTTGAGAAAATATGATACACTTTGTCTGCTTCCTCTGCAATTCACCAATAAATGTATGCATTAAAATTTAGGCATTTTGTCTGCTACCAGCAAAGCCCTTGATCTTCATATACAGTATTAATAGCACCTTCTAGCTATTGGTGCAGTGGGGACTACATGGTATTTTTCTAGATTTTATCATGTGTGCCACAAGGTTGTAGCATGTCTACCCTCCTGTAGTCATTTTTTTTCTTTCTGAGAATATCTAGGATTCACAGAGGACATAATAAATTGGCAGTCTTATTTCAGAGACTGAACTTCTTAAAGTAGAGTTTTCAATAATTTCAGGACAAGCAGTTCTGCATTCACAGTGGACATTACTCACTAGTGCAGCTGAATTTAGAGTATTTAATGCAGATGAATACCACAACTTCACCTCTCCCATATCATAAAATTCACTCTGTATGACGCATTGCTGAGAAGTTGCAATTACAGAACTTTTAACCTCCCTGATGACAAACACCACTTTGAAAGTTGAAGGGTTAGAGCAGGTCTTCATTTATCACTGAAGAAGCATTCTGTCTACCAACTTTAAAAAAAAAAAAAAAAAAAAAAGTCCCCATATTTTCTTCTAATTTCCAGGGAGATACAATTAAGTCACCTCCCTCTTGAATCTTTTCAAGTCACAACATGTACATTCTCAAATATAAGCTGCCATTCACATTGCTTGTGAAATTAGATACACTTGAGGGAAAAGGCCATTTTAAGCAAGCAGCAGGTATAATACAAGACATTTTTGTGTCTGACTCTGGACAGGAAAAGTTATTCAAAAGTTATTCAACATTTCTGAAGTGGTGAGACAAGAAGTAGCTTTCAACCACCTTGAAATACAAACTGTAAACTCTGTTATTAATGGTCTGAAAGGTTGTCTATTTTTATTGCCACTTCAGAACAGAATCACTGTGTCTTTAGTTCTAAGATATATTGTAACTCCTTCTAGGAGTTGTTTTTTCACTGCTTAACCCAAATACCTGCTTCAAGAAGACAAATATATTTGACTATTAATAAACCCAGTCTGTCTGTCTGTTGGACCCTTATTTAAATTCTAATTTAAAATTAATAAGAGGACAGCATCTAAGTACAGTGATAACACTGGACCTTGAACAGAAATGTAGGCTTAGAGCATCTTCACACAACTATGAACCAGTGACTCAGGCCCTAACTTCAGTTGCATTTAAACCCTCAGACTGGGTCTTCCAGTTCTACTTTCAAAGCCCACTACTCCCTCTGGGACAGCACTGTGCCAGTGTAATGCTAAAACTCCTTGTAGTTTTAAGGTGGATTTACCTAAGGCTACTCTATTTCATCTTCCTCCTGCCTGGGGCCTTTATTCTCAGGCAGCTTTTCTTTTAATACTGCTCCTCTTTTCTGCTTCTTGGTGGTAAAAATGTCATGTCAGTCCTGATTTGTCACTTCACAATCTTTCTAGTAACTACTAGAGCACTGAAAAACCCAGAAGTCTCCATGGAGTTAGAAGACAGAAAATACTTGAAAATCACCAATAATGACCAAATTTGCCTAGGAAAAGGCAGGAAAACCTAAAATTTTGCTGAATGACAAGACAGCTTTTCTAACTTTTTTTTTTTTTTTTCCTTTACCACCACTACATCTGAATATAGACTGTTCTAAACCTGAACCTCTGAATCCAGTCTAACAATCTGTATCACAGAAATTAGTTCAAAAACAGCCGTTGGCAAATGTCAGCTCTTCAGCAACAATAAAATATTGTTTATTGGTTAGAATAGACACTGTGAAAAATGTTTACAGGGACATTCCATGTTATGTCTGTCATCTTTCTGTTTTCCTCTAGGGCATCAGCACAAAAAGACATCAGGCAATATCAGTAGGTTTGGTTTTAGTTTATAAATTTGAATTATATTTTCAGATGAAGAAATCAAATTATTACTCATGTCTGATTGCATCACTGATGACTGATAAGTTTTCAGTTCTGAATTATCTTAGACCTATATTTTGACATAAGATTCTATATAAGTATGAGGCTTATACCTCAGACAAAAGCAAACAAAAAATAAAATCCCAAATCCCCCAACCTAGTTACTTTCCTTTATTTAAGCATTTTAAGTGTAATTACTATTATTTATATTCCAAAATATAATGATAGACAACTTATTTTGAAACAAGGGATTTTACCTTTTATCTGGATTTCAGCGAAAAAAATTATGTATGTGCAGCTCTGCTGAAACCTGATTTGAATGATTTTTTAAAAATACTTCTTTAGATGTACCCATTATTTTAAGAAGGAAAATTCTGAATAGAACTCTTCAAAAGTAGGTTCTCATAATCCATAGCTTTTCATACTAAAAGAAAACTTATTTCAAAGGTAATGCCAGGCAAAAACTTTGTCCTTAACAAACTAAAAGTCATGTCTCAGTAATTAAATGGGGTTTATATGCAGTTGAATATTCAAGAATGATGTATGCAGTTTGTTTGTTTGTTTGTTTGTTTGTTTGTTTGAAATATGTTTTTAAGGGGCAAAAGAAGAATAATTTATAGCCATAGGACTATATTTCAGATGTTGATGTTGCTGTGAAATTTTGACATTCTTTTTCTATTTACCCATAGGTCACATTATAGCAATTCTCAGTTGTTTGTAATATTTTTTTCATGTCAGTGTACCACTTCATGTTCTTGGAAAGAGCCCCTTGAGAAGAAATTATAAATTATATGCATACTACTGTGATGCTCATGTTTGCCTCAGCACACACACCAAAATGGTGATTCTTATTTTAAGGTACACCTTACCAGAAGTCCCAGTCACAGAGAATGTACTATGATCTTGTTTACTTGTTCTTATGATTAATTTTGTTGTTAAGGGGGAGAAGGATCCTGTTTTAAAGTTACCAAGCTTTAGTACAGCATACCTTGGTTTATTTTCCAATTTCATATGTTAAAAACTTCTGTCCTCAGTCCCATCTATTTTTGCATCTAAAGATATCAAAATTCTGAACTGCAGATTACAGCATCTTGTCTCTTCTGAACACAGGCAACCTTTGCCTACAGCAAATGGTGTTCCCACACTGTTAGACTTAATTCAGTTCAAGGACTGCAGCATGCTTTGCAGTTACAAACTTTGGTCACCATAGCAGGCAATATGCCATCACACTTTTAGAATTCAGGTCTCAAGTATGTGTCACTTCCCATTGCTTCTCTAATTGATGTTCTACCATAAATTAAGATGTCTGCATGGTATCTCAAGGGTAACCTTTCTGTAGTGTCATAGCAGTACTGTGTTTTCCTATGCAAAGTATTTAACTTGTGCTTGTGACAGATTGTCTTGCTGACTAACTACTGAAACTGTAAACTTTGTGACCACTCACAAACCCTGTAGTTATAAATTTAGATTATCTTTGCTAATGTGTCTGGAAAAAGTAGCATGGTCTGGTTAAAGTAATTTATTCTGATGAGAAAATGTGGTCTTGTACATAAATCACCAAAAAACTTTCCCTACAGAAAGTAAAGTGTACAAGAAAAAAATGTGCTTTTTCACTACTTAAGCATCCTGTGATAGTATTCCAAGTATACAAATTTATGATCTTAAATTTAAAATGTTTGTCAATATAAAATATTTGCATTGCAAATACTGCATTTCTTCTTTGTTGTTGAAATAAAGAAAACAAGTCACTGTCACAAAGAAAAGAGAAATAAAGGGAAGAGTAACAGCAGATTAACAGCACACCACCAGAATAAAGGATGAAAATCTAGGCTTTATCAGGCTTTTTATTTCAATGTCATTTAAACTGTCATTAAACATCTTTCAAAGCATACATCAGAGACAATAGTATGCTTAAAACTGATTCGTATTTTTAGTAAAGGAGAGTGCTAAATTACACAAATTATAAGCAGCCTTTGACAAATATTCTTTTATTTTATTACCAGTATTAAGGGCATGCCCAGAGCTTACAAATATGAACTTAGAATTCATAGCATGTTTTCCGCTTTTACTGTAGATCAGTAGGGACACTAAGAAAACAATAACCTTCAAAATATGCTCCACTGTCTCCATTGTTTTGAAACATTAGGTTGAAAATCAGTCTTTGAAATCAATGACAGTGGACAGAAAATAATGTGAGTACTTCAAAACTCCCAGTAACAGATACTGGAAGAACAAAAACTCTGGCAACTTGGCATGGATGTTGAAGCAAAATAACAGGATGGAAGATAAGGTCCTCTCTTGAAGGAAACATGAAAAACAATATTTCTGTCAGTAGCACAATGCTGTGGAGAAACAATTCTGCCAAATATAATTGGCATTCTTATTTAAGATCATGCATTTGATTGACAATGATATATAGCATCCAAGTCTTATTATTTTTCATATGTGTAAGGCATTTTGTTTGAGAATAAGTTAGATATGCTATTAAAGAGAAGATCATACTAGATCACCAGGAAAGTGTTTATAAAGTTTTACAGCCTTGAATGAAAGTGTGTTAATTCAATATCCTTACTGCCATTGTATTTACATTTAATTTTTTTTTCACTATTTTAGTTAGTTGATAAAACATTCCTACAAATCTTGCTTTGCTTAGGACTTTTCTTAAACCATCACTGTCTCTGCTCAACACTGCATAACTTTACATTCTTGCAACAATGAATTTACTGTTTTCAGTTCTTCACTGATTTACAAAACTTTAATCATATAGAAGCTTCAATATGAAGCTTCAATTCCCATAATTTCTAAATGTACAGTATTATAAATTTGCCTAATCAATCCTTTTGTCTTATAGATTCTTATTTGGTGCCATTTCATTCCCACATACAATATAGTAATTACCTCAAACAGAAACCTAGATTACGCATACCAGAGAAAAAGTGGGTTTTGGAGGGAAAAACAGAACAAAAATTTATATTTCAGTAACATTATTTCTCATTTTAGGAAATACAGCAGTTTTTCAGTGTTGTGTATGATAAATGTTAGGTATATAGAGTCTGCACAGGGCGAAAAAACAGCGAAAGAAAAATAAGTCAAGATCTCTTTCAGCATAAGAGCATAAATATTGAATGAGTTTAATCTTTGAATGGATAACATTTAGTAGTTTGGAATAACTGTGATAAAGTATTACAGGTACTTCTTCTCTGCAAAGTATACAAATAAAGAACCATCTACCTACTCATTCTGAACTCCTAGTATGTACTAGATAATATCTATGAAGCTGAAATTATCATCGGGAACTAGTATTGTTCCAGGAAGTCACAATATTGGCATTTTTTGGAAGTAGCTTTCTCCTGCAATAGATAAAGCATGCATCATAATGACTTATGAAATGGAGTTTTCTGAGAAAACCATTAATAAGATTTCTGTTAGTACAGGAATCTTACTTTTAATAAAACAATATGGCATTCATCTGACTCTATACTTACAATGTAAAGTATATCTTGCTCTTTACACATTATACACCATTTCTGAAAACAGTTTGACAAGGTGTAAATAATACTGATTATCATAGGATTCAGTGCAGCTGAACACCACACAGGACTGCTTCAGAGTGCTAAAAAACAATATACACATACACATGTATGCCTACACATATATGTCCACCAGGGCCCCCAGGTCCTTCTCCACAGAGCTGTTTTCCAGCAGATCAGCCCCCACCCTGTACTGGTACAGAGGGTTGTTATTCCCCAGGTGCAGGACCCTACCCTTTGGCTTTTCTGAATTTCACACAGTTCTCTGCCCATCTCTCCACCCTGTCAGTGGCTGCACAGCACTCTGCAGTATCAGCCACGCCTCTCAGCTTTGTGCTGTCACTGAGGAGATATCTTCCCTCTCACATTAATCACTGATGAATAAGTCAAATAATACTGAACCCTGGGGGGCACAAGTGATAGGTCCCAGCCAGACCCTGTGCCGCTGATTATGATACTGGGACATGATAAGCTGCTTCTCACCCTATGTCACTGTCCACTCATCCAGTCCATGCTTTCTGAGTTTGTCTATGAGGATATTGGAAGAGACAGTGCCAAAAGCCTTGCTGAAGTGGAGGCAAAAAATATCCTCTGCCCTTCCCTTGTCCATCCCAGTAGTTTTTACACCACAGAAGGCAATGAGGTTGGTCAAGCATGACTTACCTTTGGCAAATCCATGATTACTACACCTGATCACCTTTTGTCATCATGTCATACATTAAAAACTGAGGAAAAAATTCTAATAAATCCTAAGAATGGCAAAAACTGAAATTATAAAGTAACATCTGTAGGGTCCCAGTGTTCCATGACAGCTCTGATGTCACTGAACCACCTTCTGAGTGGTAATCAGAGTATTAGCAAAAAATGTTGGGATTGGAAGAACTTGTGCCAAATTATTTGTGCTTGAATAATGTATCTACCTTAGAAAATAAATAGCATACATGTAATTTTAGGCCTTTTCAATCATTAATAGATTGAGTCTATTGAAAGACAGTTATGTGTCCCTTGTCTGAATGAGATTGAAATTGGAAATAGTTCTACATCAAGACATTGAAGTGAAGCATTCTCCCTCAGAAATAACTAGAACTGGTACAAATTCTAAGGTTTTCTTTCTAGCCTTTTTTAATACAAAAATATTCTGAGACAAATTGAATTATTTTATGAAAATCTCTGATCTAAGAACATGGCAATTTTTTCTTTGGGTTTCAAGATCATGCTTGTATGTCTTGGATACACCTCTAATTGCAGGTTTAAATGTTTAATAAGAAAACAAAATTTTGAGATTTTTACATAAACCTTTAACCTTGATTATGTAAAGCTTCTAGTTTCTTGTCTTTCTATTATGGAAAAAATATATTATAATATTAGCCCTTGATGTATTCCAACTCTTAATGTACTGTAGCATGCTGTACTGCACAAATTGTGATAAGACTAACCTTTTGCATTAATCCATAACACTTTCTAATAGGGTGACATGCAAAATGTTCTATTTGCTAGAGCCCTCACACCAGAATCACCCTGGAAATCTGATGCCACACTACTTCAAAAGCAGACTACATTAGAAAAACGACTCTTTTTGCTTAGCAACCATATGAGAAAGTATATATATATATATATATATATATATTATCATTATATACAACAAAAGCTCTTAGAAGTCAACATTGTTAAAATACATAAAATTGTATTAATTTTTATATAATAGATTTTAGAAGATAACTGAACAAATTTTGAATTTTTTCCTTCTAGGTGGAGCTGATATATATTAGCTAAAATAAATCTCTTGTGATTTAATAGCCACTATTCGGTTATCAAGACATTGTGAGTCAGAGATGGGACCTTTTGATGTGTTCTAGAAAGTGCTATTTATTATTTCTTACCTTCTGCTATGTTAAGAGGTGTGAGGCTGACTTCACAATTTACTGTCCAGTGCAAAAAGGTAACAAAATTTCTGAATACAGAGCTTTTTAATGACCAATAACTATTAAAATACTGCCAACAACATTACTTATGCTTTTAACCCAATCATGACTTAATCTTTAAACACTGTACTGCAATGCGGACCTTTCTAACCTGTCTTACAGTGCCACAGCATAAAACTCCTAATGAACTTCATGACTGTTTCTGTACCTTAGGTTTTAAACTCTAAACTTTCTTCTATTTAACCTAACATGTCTCTACTTAAACTACAAAGCTATAGTCTCACTTCTAATTTTCTAAGTCTGGAAGCCTTTTCCAAAACCTCAGATCAAATCCTATGCTCACTTCTGAGTCATGGCCTGTAGGCACATGATTTTGAGGATTTTCTGCATTTTGGTTTCTAACAGTCAGTAAAATTATTAAGGCTTCTGTAACAAAACCAGTTTGTGATTTCATTTAATAGTGAAATTCCCAAACCCTTAGTGTTAATCCATGAATGCTCATTCAAGTTTAGTATTGCAAGTTTGAGATGCTTTCCAGAAGTGGAATTTCAAACTCAAATCCAGCTCAGTGGAAGAGCTGGAAAACCTGAGCTTCATGTACTTACTCACAGGCACATGCAGGCATGGTTTAGGAATGGGACACCCCTATTTAGTGCTCCCACTGAGACTCTCCAAACCATAAGTCACTTGCTCACTCCTCCTCCCCCTGCAGAGGCCTGGGCAGGAGAATTGGAGCCACAAAAGCTGAAGATCACAGGCTGAATTAAGAGCAATTTATTGAAAACATCAATGAGAAAAGAAAATAAACAGTAATAGCAACAATATTAATAAAAAGTGTGGAAGAGAGAGGCAAGTGATTCACTTGTCAAATGCTCACCACAGATCCTGATCTGACCTGACCTGCAGCCATGTCACCCTGACCCCTCCCTCCAGCTTGGAACAGCAGGAATGATCCCACTGTTCCCCCTGCTTATTCAAACAGAAGAAACCCCTTTTCCCTGGAAGAGATTCACTTCCTCCCATCCCCAGCAATGATATGAGGTGGGAGGTGGTGCAGAATAACCTTCAGGTTCTAGCACAACTCTCTTTTTGCTGCTGCAGAAATTAACCCTGTCCTGGCCAGAACCAGGACAGTATATAATGCTCAGGACAGTATACAATGCTAGCTCTGTCTGTGCTGTCCAGCCTGGCTGTCCCTTAATCAGCCCCAGCTCACAAAGCCTTGACAGGATGGGGGAGGATGGGGGCTGGGGTGGTGGAAATTACCAGCAGTAACTACTCGCTGCTCCTCTACATTCCTGAAGCTCCAGCAAGGTTGGTACAACACTGACCAGTCTGCAGCTGCGACGCAGGTCTGTCAGCACCAGATGATCAACAAACCTAATATAGGATGCATTTTTTTAAGCTAGCTAGCTGTCTGGGTGTTGCCTTCAGCAGAAAATGACATGGGCTTATGCCTCATCCTTGCAAGGGAACACAGATCATAAGTCCAAGTTTATCACAACCATTTCTGCTATACAATATTAAATTGATAATGGTAAAACTTAGTTTTCAATTAGGTTGATGAAAATTGTAATCATCCTGCCTAAGTGATTAATTATGTCATACTTCATTTTTGTTTATTATAGTTCATAACATTTTTAAAAATCAGATTTAAGTAATCTTTTCTGTCAGTAATTAATTGGGGACAGACTAAGGGAGACCACCCAAGAGAATCAGCAGTTCCACCTGAGAGACTAGACATTACTTTTTATTCAACTCCCTAGTTCTCACATTTATCAGCCAGTAGAACTGTCACCCATTAAAATTTGCATTTCCAGTGTTGGCTAAAGAAGCAAATGGAAGAAAAACAGCACAAAAGGAGCACAAAAGATCAGAATTCAAAATGTATTCTTTTGTGGCATGGGTTTCATTTTGTATGAAGAAGTACTATTTTATGTTGCTAATATTTTAGCAACATGCCTTTCTTTGAATTATATACATGGGTCATACATTTAACACTAGAGAGTCTCCAGGGTGGGACCCAAAACGTACCATCTGTGGAATAGCAAAAGAAGAAATTACATAACAATTAGTAAAGTCTAAGCAAACATTTCAAAAACATGACAGCTTCCTTTGGTTCACTTTGGTTAGCTAGAGATGCTTCCAGAAAGAATTTTCACCGTATGGGAATGTTTTGTGGTTATTCTAAAATGAAAAGGAAAATTAGGACTGTTGATAAACTTAGAGCAAAGTAAAGTTGAAGTTGCTATCACTTTAATGGTCTGATGGATTTCTGTGAAATTTTAATTGCTTTTTTCTAATTACATTAGGAAATTGTCATGATTATCTGCATGAGCCATCCAGTGTTCCACAGGATTTTCTTCTCTCTTTTTGTGAAGCTTAACAGTTGTCAAGCAAAGGCAAATGAATGGCAGCATTAATATTCTTGACTTGCTGCAATATTCTGATGATGAATGCCATTAAAGAGACTGTAAATAAAAAAATTAATGAAGCAATAACATAAATGGAGGTCATGGGTTTTCTTTCCCCCTCCTTCACTGTTATTAGTGAAGCACTTAAGCATGTCCTGAGATTTAGGTATGTGAGTAGTCCCACCAGTTAATAGTACTACTCACATGTTTAAAATTAAACATTTGCATAAATGCTTTGCAGACTTGAAGGATTTAAGTGAAAAAAATTGCCCAAACTGAACTCATCTTGGTTTTAAGAACAAGAGCAATGACACAAAAATAAGTTTCCAAGCCCTATGTCATCAGCCACTCTGACCTGCCACTTAGAAAAGCACTGATGACAGGTCAAATAATACCAGAGGTCACACTGAAAGCCTTTTACTACAATCACAAAATGACTTTTATTCTGTAGACATTAATTCCCAACAAAAGGTTTTCTTGACAAGGAGAAGGGCTGAGAAGCAGGAACTGTAGAACTTCAGGGTTTTTACTTTGGTGGCAAGTAGCTGTCACTTTGTATAGGACAAGATCTGAAATGCTATGCTCCAGAAGGCAGCCCCAGAGACAGATTCCTGCCTTTTGGATGCCTCACTGAGCATAGACCCCCTTGATATCAACAACTTCATTAAGATCTTGTTTTCATGGTAGCCTTTTATTATTATGGTAATATTTATTGCCATAATATTAACTAGCAGATATGCATTCCTGCTAGGGCACTACTGACAAGACATATGTATTGCCTAGCTGAGTAATTGAGGACCTCACTTAAAAATGAGCAGCCCAAGGAAATTAAAGTCTAACTCGCAAAGATGGAGACAGTGCCAAACTTCTCCCATGTGGCTCTTCTGGTGTAATTCCTTTTCTGAGTAGTCTTAGTTATTGAAAAGTTGACTGAAGTAAGAACTTCTCTTTTTTCTGGTGATATTTCAGAAACATATTTTTCAATTAGACACATAAAAGATATCTTTGTTCTGATAGAATCTAAATGCCTACACATTGTATACATCCTCTCTAAAATTCCTTAATTAAAGTGCTAATCTTTCACTATACATATAATTTTTGAGTACTGTAACAAATATTTATGAGTTAAAAAAATTACCATTAAACTAACTGTTAAGGGTTTCAAGAAAGACTATTACACTATTAGCTACCCATTGTTTTCATTGGTGCAATACATGAAATTTCAAAAGAGTGTAATGTGTTCCTCCTCCAAGAATTATAGTCCTGCTCGTGCCTATTCTGTTGCACTCCTCTAAGTAAAACAGACTTCTGGAAAATAGTCAGATGCTCTTTTCAGATTTGGTGAGCCTTTGGGCTAGTTAACTGTAATAACATGAAGGTGTTGGTTGTCAGACATTTAATGGGTGATGAATTGCATAGCTTTTACACCTGTAGTGGCCATTCACAGCCTGAGTCAATAGTTCACTAGGAAACCTTATAAATATAATTTGGCATCGAAAATATTATTAATATTAGCATTTCAAAAGATAATCTGAATTGATTTCTTTAAGAAAGTTCCTAGAGAAAAAAATATATACGTGGAATTAAGTATTTTAACTCAATTTTGTTTCTGTTTACCCAATTAAAATACAGTGTAACTNAAAAGAAAAAAAGAAAAAAAATTACTTGACTTGACTTTCAGATTTTAGCTCATTTGGAAGAGGGTTTTTTTTCCCCCATGGAAGTCTGTTATATTGAAAGTCAGAATGTAGCTGTTTTACTGTTCATGCTCAGCTTTAACAATTTTAATTTGAAAATTCTTTCTCCTCTTATTTTATACAAACATCTTTTCCAATATGGCTTGGTATCTCATGCCTCACATCCCACCCTAGGTCCTATTTATATACAGAACACACTTCAGATTCAGATTTCATCACAGGACTACTATCACGGGCTCCAAGAAAAAGATGATATTCACGCATTCAGCAAACAGCTGGCAGCTGATGTTTTTAACTTGGTGATGCTTGAACTTCTCTTCTTCAGAATATCTCTGTGAATTAGCTCAATTTTAAACTACACTGAAAGTCAACAAAGGTATTAAAGAGGAGCATATTCACTAGGACTGACCTCAGTCATCAAAGCCCATTGGCTTGATGGAGTATCTGACCTGAAGCAGTTGAGGTACCAGGCTCTGGTTTTTGACATCACTGCTGAAGTAATTCTAGAAGGGCAAGCCTTGTGACCAGTAGTAAATAATTATATAATATATAGAGGTTATTCAAAGACAAGATAGTTTAGAAAAAAAAAATGTTTCTTTTGACCATATTCTCAAGGACATGTTATTGGCTATTTAGTTACCACTTTAAAATGGCAGTTCAGCAATTTTATTTCAAGTTTCTTGGTGTGCTCTTTTAGCTGTAGAGAAAGTAGAAAATACATAATTTTTTAAAAATTCCTTTCTACTACTGTTTGGAGTAGCATTAGTCATGCATAAAAATGTTACATGTATAAGCAATCAGGAAAATTATGAATTTAAAATTATGAGTTTCAAAACTACAAAATATAAAGTATTTGAAAGGAAGAATAATTGCTGCAATACACAGTTATCCTATCACTTATCCCTGCCATGTTTTTTTCTCTTATCTTCAACCAAAATCATGCCCTTAATGTCAAGTATCAACAAATGCTAGAATTTTTTAAAAATATGTATGAAGAAAAATTCAATGGGTTGTAACTTATATTCTTTTAAATAGATTTTTTTTTTCCAGAGTACTTCTTCTCACTTCTAGTGATGCCATTTTTTCTGCATTTGACTATGGAAATGGTTCAGTTTGTTTTTCCTTTGCTATTCTCAAAATTTCTCTTAGGTACATGCTAAATTTAAAGAAAATATACTTTTTATTGAATCTATGATTTTTCTCTTCTGTTGATACCTAACTTTAAGAATTGATTTTTGATTAGCATTCATTAATTAGATGTATTTTTTTAACATATTGGGAATAAGACAGGAGAAAATTTAAAATATACCTGTCAATATTTTCACTAAAAAAAAAGATAAAACTGAACTCAAATATTTTAGATCTCCACCACTTAATTTAAATATTTCATTTTCATAGTATTTTTGTTATAATATAAAAATAGATAAAGAATTACTAAAGATACAAAATAGTTTTAAAAATATGCATGTTTGTTTTCTAGGTAAAACATCTTTTATTCTTTGATGATAGTAGTTAAAATTACAAAACCAATTTTTTTCCTATGAAGTAATTAAAATTATATACTTTTATTTATAGGTGTTTAGGGGTTAAAGCCAATTATTGAAATATGCTTGATTTTCTCTGATAGAGTACGTATTAATTCTTTTTTTTTTATTTATACTGAGATGTTCAACATAATTTAGACTACTTAGATGTGAGATTAGTGAAGATCTGATCTGAGCCTCAGTACTTCAGCAGTTTTATTCAGTTTGGTAGAGAAATCTTTAAATCAAGCAATGTTAAGACTTTAA
>VWZN01007605.1:9310-24620 GCA_013396955.1 Regulus satrapa
AAAAGTAGATTTTACTTGAAACGATACAAACTTCTCTGGAGTTCCAGACCTTCAAACAAGTGGACATGAGATACTTTTCTCCCAGAAATGCTGTGCATGGCATGTTGGCTCAATTTCAGGTTTCTTTCAATTAGGCAAAGGAGGGATAAATTCTTCAAAAACAGTTCAGATGGAAAATACCAATCCCTTATCTGCTTATTACAGCAAAAAACTGTTTGTGGGTCTAGTGATCTGAAAGGAAGCAAAACTATTATTATTGATAATATTTTTTTAAAGTCTCACATATTTTTGCATAGCACTCACGTGATTAGAGATGTCTTAGATTAATGGAGACTATGATTTTGTTCCTTCGCCAGCCACAAAGTTCAAAACCTGTAATGAAGGATATTTTGCTATACAACAAGCTGAGTAACCCATGTGAGGTAGCAAGAAATTGGTCCCTCTTGCTCAGAAAGCACAGATACCTACTGCTGGTCTGGTCTGCTAGAAGAATGTAAGACACAGATGTGATTCTGAAAATAGACCAAAACTCAGAATTCTCTTTTGCCACAAGTTAGCACAACAGCACACTGATCCCCATGACTCAGTGATGATTTCCTCCTTGTGCTCATTCTTTTGAGCCCCATTTGACTTGTTAAATCTCCCCCAGCCCAATATCGTTGCTACAAAGCATCAGGGAAGAGAGATAGCCCCACACAGACACTGCTTAATGATCTCATGAGGTCTGCAGGAGACTCCAGAAACCTTTTCTGGTGTATGAAGTGTTGAGATTTGAGATGTTAGTGGGTTTTTAGCTTCTTCAGTGTTAAAGAAATATACCACTCAGAAAACATAGGTTTAACCTATTCATTCACTATTGAAAGACGCTTACCCACAGATATCTGATTCCCTCCCTTTTAACAAACTCTGGACACTCATGAAATGTGGGAGTTCTCCTAATTCATCATGATGCTGAACTTCACAAGATCCAGTGGTTTGATGAAATTCCAAATGGTGGAGAACTATAAATACTGACATCTTTGATTAAGTCCTTTGAGACATTTGTATTCAAGCAGGACTTATAGTAGAAGATCCTGGCTTGTTACTTTAACTTAGTACTGAAGTTTTCCCGATCAAAGTGGCACATCTTTCCATATAAGCCCTCTTATTTTTCATGCTCTCTCTCTCAGGCAACCCTAGAGAAGTCCAAAGACTGTACAAAACAATAGAATCCGTGCTTTCAAATTGTTCCTGCCTTTAAAAACGTAAGGATAGTTCATATTTAGGGAAAACACAGAATCCATTAGAGTATATTATATTTAGTCTGAAATTGTTTGTCTACCACAGGTATTCTGGGCAATTAAATGTCTGCCTTTTGGGACCACTGCCAAAAGAGGAGATTCAATTAAATCAATTGCAATGACTCCTAACAATAGTTAATTGGCCCACCTAATCCATTTAAATAGTGCATCTGATTCCTGGTTCACTACTAACACAAACAGCTTGTAGTTCATTGTCTTTCTTTAGGTTTATTGATGAATTCTAGCCACTGAATTACTAGATCTGTCTTGGGCTTGGGCATCTACCTTTATCATTTACTGTTAAGCTGGTTTTGTGGAAAAACATGGAAGAACCCAAAAAAATGCTATGTCTAAAAATTAATCCAATCATTTCTATAAATACAAGCAATGTCAGAGCTGAATGAATAGTTTCTAAGGGAAAGGACAATCTTCCATCACATTATCTGAATGAAGTGGCAAAAACCAATTAAGAAAATGTGCTTAGTGTAGAATGTTTATTCAACTTCCCCTATCTGAAATAAAGACATGTAAGGAAAAAAAAGTCAAATGTAAAAATATTGTAGTTAAAAAAAAATTCAATTTTGGCCTTTCCTACCACCAGCATTGAATGATGAAACAGAAAATACAGCCTGTAACTACTCAAAGTAAATAAGCTAATATATATATATATATATAGAGAGAGAGAGAGAGAGAGAGAGAAGTAAAATATCATCCAATAGCATTAAACTTATTTTGGACTGTTGATTTCAGAGAGTTTTTCAAAATCTACTCCTTTTTCTAGTTGGACCAGCCATGAAAATAGAAATCACAGAAAACCAGTTCCTAAACTAAATAAGCGAACAAAAAAAATTTAATTCTAAAACTACTACTACTGCCAATAAACTAGTTTTTGCTAGTTTCCATGTTCAAGTACTTGGGTGAAAGTATATTTCATACACTAGAATTTATGGAATATGCCTATAAATTGTCCTTATTTGCAGCCAGACCATGCTTACATGTGGTCTTGAAAACACCTCGTGGCTCCAGAGCTGTAATGAGAGCCTTGAGATGTTTTGACGACACAAATCATTGAGAATACTCACTGCCAAAATTACCTGAATGGAACAGGCTTATAGCAAGGCTCTTCTGGGACCAGTTAACAAGAGCAGAAGAGTGTCTGGTGTCCACTCACAACAAAGTCACTGCCACTGTATGGTACCCAGGAAAATGCCTGCCTGCCCACTGGGCTGGCTCTGGCTCTGCTCTTATGCTGTGTTTCTGAATTGAAAAGAATTACAGTGGCCCCTGAATAGCTTGTTAAAGTTGATACAATTAGCTAGAGTGCATATGGGAATTTGCAAAGAGGAATAAGGAAAAAGATTTGAAAACCCTCAAAGCTTCTGAGTCATACAATAGTTACCTGCCTCTCCCAATCACTTCCTCTTTGTCCGAATAAACTGAAGTGCAAAATTGCAAATTACTAAAATAGTTACCTGTATAATTTACAATGTGTTTTCTTTATGGAAATGCCCTCCATTTTATTTATATAATTTTCATTCTAGTATATATTGGTTTATGTGACTTGCTTGTTAGTAAGTACATTCTGGGAAAAGTAACATTAAAATTTTCATCAAAGGCACAATCAGACAATTGCTATTCAAAATTATTGCATAAAATCCTCATAGATACAATCACAAACAATTAACATACAATTACAACATGAAAACCTACCAAATACCGATACAATCACAAAGACAAGTACAGCTGATGGCAAATCTAGAAGCAATTACACAAAGCCTTTGAAGAATTGCACACATTTATCTAAACTCAATAAATGTATATGCCTTAGCAGTAGCATAATTGAGTAAGATTAACATAGCCAGTGAGATGGGGCAATTTCATTTACATAAGTACTTTTGCAAATTTCTAATATTTAAAATTTGATTTTAAAATGAAGTTGCAGTTATTAGTATTCAGGTTATTCAGTTTTCTATCTTACAGTTGCTAATTATTTTAGAGTCAATAGAAACTTGAAAATACTTCACACACATGAGAAACTATAACCCTTCCACAAAAGCTTCTGATATGTAATCTTGGCCACAAATTACAAGCAAGACGTAATAAGGCAGTAAAAAGACACAAAGTTGTTGTAACTGTTGGGTCCTTGAATCTGCATACTCACACCATGATTCAAAATCTGCAAGTCAAAAGATACATTGCTCTAACTTGCAGGGAAGTTGGATCAAGTCCTTTCCTAATGGCATTTTTATTTTGCTGGTCATAGTCAGTATTAAAAAAATTAGTGTCATTTTGTCTCACAGTGCTTGACTTGGAAATAAATCTGAGGTTTATTTGAATGACAAGAGGACAATCATGATGTTTATTCCTCAGTGAGCTACTCAAAAATAAATCTAAGTTTGTTCCAAGTGATACTCAGAAATTCCATCAGAAGAGCTGGCAGCTCATCTTGAAATATACAGTCACCAAGAAGTCATCTTTGAAATCATAATGATAAGCATTTTAATTTGCCAGCAACATAACCAAATACACAGAAGAAAGATAAATGAACATAATGATATGCCAGAATTGGCAAATGGGCACATTGAAACACAAGATTTTACTTTTTCTTGACAAGGACTTGACAGTCTTTGTGATAAATATCAGAACAAAGATTGTCTCTGGCATCAAAATTAAATCAAAGACTCATGGATAATTTTAGCCTGCCAACTCCAAACTATATTTGACATACTCTTCCATGAATCCTTCTCCTGTATCAAGGACATTGTGGTGTACAACCCCTGCAAAATTTTTCAAAACAAAAGACACAGCCTTCTAAGTTGTTAAGTGACTAAATATTAGATTATTTTAGAAAAATAAAAACCAAGCATGCCAAACTATCCCTTAACCTTGTGTACTGCACTGCTGCTGCCAGATCTTGCTTTTGATAAAACCAATAACAGTAGCATTTTGCTACTCTGTAACAAAAGATATTAAAAGACATTTAACGATGTTACTGGTGAACTACAAATATAAAGTCACACACTTTCATGTCTTCACCACCATTCATGCTCTAAGAATCCTTTATTCATGCCAGGTTCTATATCTAAAAGATATGTGCAGCTTTATTTTTGAAACATCAAAAGGTTTTTATTCTATTCTAAGTATCTACCTTAAACATTTATTTTCTGTGTGCTGCTCTGTGCATTCAGTTTTTAAATAAAAGAAGTCTGAAGGATCCTGTTCCTTTATATTCAGCCAAAGCAAAGTTTATGAAAGGAACCTGTTTGGTCTGATTCCTGTCTAGTATTTGCAAAACTTTGTACATAATTTAATGCTGATTGATGAAATCAAGTTTTAAACATGCTTCATCCTTGTTTTGGCTCAGAAATAAAAGAAGGGGTGTGGAAAACTATTCAGTTGGAAAGTGAGGGAGAAATATTTGCCTTTTGGGGATTGTCTTTGACGACTTACCTCTAAGAATAAAATTTTGAGCCTTAATCTAGCCAAATTCTGATTGACAAATGCAAACATTTCCAAATATGCAATTATGATTCACAGAGATATATTGCTACTCATACTGTAAGGTATTCATAGCTTAATCATGCAGCTAAGGACCTTGTTGAGTCTTTTTTTTTTTTTTTAATCTCAGTCTTTTCATTATGGATTACCTGCATCTGCAAGGTTGAACTCTGATAAATTAATTTATTCTCTAATTACTAGAGAAGATGACCTTAACTTTATGGAATTAGCAAATATCAGGATTCCTTGGTTTGTAATTGTAGCTCTTCCACTCTCAGTAAAGATTGCAAAATAAACAACATAATGAAACAAAGCAGAGAACTCAACAGTTTGTAAATCTACATAATGCACTCTACTTGGTATGCACACTATAGCAGAAGCATGAAGAAAAGGAACTGAAACCAAATAGCTTGACCTATTTTAATATTTGATGAAGAAATACTAAGCCTAGAAATATCATGTCTTCAGGGACCTTGTAGTTGATATTATTAAAAAACATTTTAAAAAGAGGCTGTTATAGTCTATCCTAATAAGCTTTGAGTAATACTTTAAGAGTCCATTAACTTATGTTCAACTAATCTTGAATGACAATAGAAATCCTTTGAAAGATTGTATGATAGTTGCACAAATACCACATGAATTCCTTCCCATCCTTTTGTGAGTGTTTTCCCCTAGATACACTACAGTTTTAAACCCCTTTGTGTAATGGTCCGGAATCTGATATTTTAGCATTAATGGAGGGAAGTCAGACCAGTTCTAACCTTAAAGTAAATGGTACTGAGTATGAGTTTTGGTATTAGTAGTATATCATAGTAATATTTATTTTCCCAACTAATATTATTTTTGTGTAAATAATAATAACTCTGTAAATAATAAAAACTCTGTAATAAATTAGAAGAGTTAACAATACAAGTTTGTTTTTTTCCAGAGAATGTAAATATAATTTTCCTCAAAATAACCCTTTTTGTTAAAGTCTATATATTTGTAGTGGCATATTGGTATTTACAATGTCAAGTAAATCTTAAATGAAGGACAGACTTGAGAAGCTGGATGGTTTCAATATTACAAAATTAATACTTCAAAATAATCTCCCCAGTAAATGCCCTCAAACATATTTGAATAAAAACTAATGCAGAAGTCATGGTAATTACAAGACAGAACTTGTTCTTCATGGCTGTACTCTAACCCTTCTGTTTTTGTTACTGTTGTGATTTTAAATTTTTTGAAGGAAGAAATTCCTTCTATGGGTTAGTCCCCTACCAAGGCCTGAGATTAACCCACATCCTGCAGAGGTCTCAAACACCACAGTAATATGAATATTTGTGCCTTTTTCCTTTGCGAAGGGAGCTTTCAGTGTTTTGCCCAGTTACTCAGTAGAGATGCTGGATTTGGAGTAAATCCAAAATCAAAAATGGAGATCCACATCAGCCTGGTGCTCTGACCTCCCAAAACCCTGCCCAGGATCTTGGACAGAGCAACTGGACTTATTAGAGGTGAGTGTCCAGGATACAGGTATCACCAGGGACTGGCCCAGGCACACAAACATTTTCCCCAGCAAGCACATTCATTAAAACTCCTACTGCCATCACTACTTCAAAAATTGACTGTTTCATCCTACATTCCAGTGTTTAAAAATTCCACCATCACTTATGTTTGAGAGAATAAACTGCTGCATTCACACCAAGGAACAGCTATCATCACACTCACTCATTAGCATGTAATTTACAGCCAGCACTGAGCAGTCTGAGTTACCCTCTATGTACCAGGCAGGCCAGAACCTTGACTTAGCTGTGTGGTAAAAGGTCATAATGACATTGCTAATTTGAAAATAAATAGCTTCCTGTAATGTTATAGAATTGCTGTAGCAATCAGTCACATGAAGATAAAAGCTCATATAGATAAAAGCATATTAATTAGCTCATAAAGCCTTATTAATCAGCCTTGTAATAGTAGCAGTTTAAAACCATAAAAGAAATGTGCAAGATATTTGTCTGCAAGCTTAAAAAAGTATAAAATAATAAAAACCCACTCTCATAGCATGATGTGACATTAGCACCCTGCTACTGGGAAAAGGAATTTACAGTCCAAAAATAACATCTTCTTTACAGTATGTGAGTGATTTAATACATTTTCTCTAGTCTGGCTGAGGTATGATAGCATAAAGTACTTTGGATTTACTTTAATTTATTGTTGTCCTGGTTTTGTTAATTTTCTCCCTAGTATCTGGTACAGTGCTGTCTTTTGGATTTAGAATGAGAAGAGTGTTGATAGCACACTGATGTTTCAGCTATTGCTGAGTAGTGTTTTCTCTAAGCCAAGGATTTTTCAGATTCCTCATGTGCTTCCAGTGAGCAGGAACACAAGATGCTGGGAGGGAGCACAGCCAGGACAGCTGAGCTGAACTGGCCAAAGGGGTATTCCACACAATAGAATGTCACATTCAGTACAGAAGCTGGGGAGCTGGCTGGGAAGAACCAGTCAATGTTTGAGGATGAGCTGGATATCAGTCAGTGGGTGGTGAGAAACTGTGATGTGCAGCACTTGTGTTTCTTGGGATTTAGTCTTCTGTGTCTCTTCATTAGTGTTATTATTGCTATTATTAATAATAATATCAGCATTATATTTAATTTGTTTCTGTTGTTAATCTGTTCTTACCTCAAGCCATGCTTTTCTTCCATATTCTCTCCCCATTAGGAGGGCCAGGGCAGAGGGAAGTGAGCAAGCAGCTGCTGCATACTTCATTCCCAGATAGAGTTACACCACAACAATTGCTCATGGAAGTAAGTGTGACCCTGACTGAAAGGGATCCCTTTGTAAAGAAGAAAGTCCATAACTCCATCCAAACTGAAGTCAATGGCTACTGATTTCAAAACAGAGAATGCCAGTGCATTTTCCTGATCACTAGTCCTAGACCTCCTGAAGGCAAAATTTCCTATTAAGATTCAGTTCAAATTAAATTCAAGGCTTCTAAAAATTGAAATATTTCCCCTTTTTTAATGGAAATACTCTATTCCTATATTTATTTAATATTTGATTATTCCCAGCAAAAGACAGCTACTCTCATTCATTAAATTGACAACAAAAACTAAAGATCAGAGACATTTTTTGAATTGTACACTCCTTTATTTATTTCCCTGTCACGCCCCAGTTTCCCTATGGACTTCTGATGAGTCTGCCCTGTTCCAAAGAAGACTTTTTGCATATAGTGCATCCTATTTTATTCAAAATAATTGAGATAATTGCAGCCATTAATGAATCTGAAAAATACCCTTCCTAATCACTAAATCTCCATTAACTTTATATATAATTTCATACAGCAGAACAACACGTTCTGCAAGAGTCTATAAAAGAAGAAAGTTATGATTTTTCCCTCCTTACTTTTTGCTCCCAATTTTGTAACAAGTGCATAACTTTGGGTTTTGCATTTGCTTTACTTGGGAAAAGTAAGTTCCACTCCTCTCAAGCAGCCTTGAGCAGCAGCAGTCCTTGACACTTATTCACCTCCTCCTCACACATATCACCATTTTTTTCTGACTTGTATAAGCCAGTGTTTGTCCTGGACACATCCTGACATGACCCCATCAGGGCATTGAAGGCTCATGTTCCATTTTAAGTGCTTCCAAAGAAATGCATTTTGGGACATCAGAGAAACTGATAGGTATTTTTTCCTTTTCACCAAATATTAAACTGAAAAAAGCACTATTTTATATATTCAGTTGTTCATCCCTTACACTGAATTAATCATAGATCTCAAATAGCCAGTGTGATCAGTCTTGTACTTTCTAACATAAGATGGTGACAATTATACCATTTTCATTTGTTGCTTTGTCAAAGAACATTGTTTATATTATTGCTAAACAACAGTGACATCCAGAGGCACAAAAGCCTAATCAGAAGTGTTCATTATCCATGAGTTCAAAAAAAGAAGAGAAGAGTTCAAAATCTGAGTTACTTAGGGTTTCAGTAATTTTGATTCTTTGAAAATCTACTAATTTTAGAAATATGTATAGTATATAAGCAGCACACTTTAATTTTTCTTTTTTTAATCTTCCCCAACACAGCCTTACACTTCACTGGAATATGGTTGACTGAGACAATATTAGGACACTGGCATAAAGAACCATTATGTCTTATCATTGATAGCTGTCATTGATAAGGTTCTGTGTGAAACCATTTGACCCTAGATAATTTTTTGCACTATTTTTGTGGAAAAGAGGCAAGACCAAAAGAAAATCAAGTACTTCCAACTGAGATACAGGAATACTTTAAAATTGCCTACAATTAGACACCTTCCTGGTGCATCAAAGCTGCTAATGTACAGCAAGGTGCTAAAAGCACACCTACCAGGTCTGTGGCCGATAGGATATTAGGCAGATTGCAGTGCACTTCTGAGTCATGAAAGTAAAATTGTGAAGAGTCCAGCCCACTAGAAGCAGTGACCAGCTTCAGCAGGCATTTACATGAACAGTAAATGGCTCCTTTCAGCCCAGAGTGTGTGTTTCTAATGAGGCTGAAAGCTCACTGAAGTCTGAGTGCTGAGAGTTTTATCTTAAATAGGGACTGGCAGATTAGAAGCTTTAAGACTTTTTTTCTGATTTATTTTATAAGATGCTAAGTGAATTGCAGAATAAATAAATATATATGTAGCCCTGAAGAAAAAAATGAAGTATCCATGGCACTTACAATTACCATAATCTTAGAAAAGTTCAAGTCTCAAAGCAACGCACTTACTGACCAGCTCCTCTGCTGGCCTTAATCATAATAGCTCCACTTATTTCAATGGAGCTCTGTCAGGTTACATCAGCAGAGGACTGGGTCCCATCTGTCTCCTTCTCAACATTCCCATCATTTCCAAATGGATGTAAGTGCTGTATCATTTTTGGAGCCTTTTAGCTCCTCACACATGCTGAACCCGTGCTCGCAAGATGAAGATAATTGCATATATTCACCATTTCTGGCTGCAACATAGGAGAAAAAATCAGGTCTATTTAACTCTACACACTCATTTCTTTGCAAGGAAGAGTATTTTACAAGATGTCATTTAAGCAATCCTTTTCTACACTGAATGAAATGCCTATTGTAATAACCGCAATATTATTTGGGCTTTCAATAGAAATTTTCTCCTAGAGTGGTGTCTGGTTGTAAATAATGCCTGTGAGTAGTTTATTTTAGGAGGTTCTCTTTCTTCCCTACTAATACAGGTCTCACACAACACTTTTTCCCAGAATTTCATTCAAGGGAATAAAGTTTTTGAGGAAAATGCTTTTCATTTCCCTCAGTGTCAGACTGGCAGTTGGCATACAGGTGGATTGTTTATGAAGATGCAGTACTACTGCTTCCTCCATCCAGCTGAGAAATTCCTGTGGTTGGTAATATATTTGTTATTCTTGTTATGAAAAAATATGTACATAATCCCTTCATTGCATTCATTTTTGTATAAAAGACAGAATAATTACAATTCTCTTATTTGTGATCACACAGCTGCCAGTTCTAGTCATATATCCTAAAAACAATGTACTGATAAGCATGCGTGAAATGCTGCTGTACAAATAACATTATTTCCTTTTGGCCACTAAATGATGATCAGTTGGCCTAAATTAATCTTCTTTTTAATTATTTATGGCTTTTTTTTTTCTGAATCCAAAAATTTTGTATTTTTTGAACTAGTGGAAAATAGTTTATAAAATTTTTTTTAATTAACTTTCATGTCTTAAAAGGAAGAAAAAAAAACTGAGTAGAAAAATCATTGCATAAATTTAGCAGTGATGAAGGATCACAAATCTCAATGCCTCTCCTCAAAGAAAAGGTGTTCAAGCCCTCTGTTCATCTTTGTGGCCTGCTTTGGACTAGCTCCAGCAGTTTCCTTGAAAAATAGGAAGTTGAATTTAGCCTCTGATCACCATGATGTCACAGATGAGCAGAGAGGGCACAAAGAAATGAACCTTTTTTTTCTTCAAAATTCTACAACAGATAATTTATCGTCATGGTCCTTTCTGGTTACAGATCAGTATCCCTGTGGATCCATGACAGAGATATTTTAGACATGCACAACTGCAGTCTATTCTGGTACTAGTAATCATCAGCTGTTTTCTGTCTGTTAATCATAAAATAAAGGAAGTTGATTCCTTGAAAATGCACTCTTTTTTTTTTTTTTTTTTTTTTTTTCCCTAAAAATTTTTTCAGAAGACACAGGGCCTCACAANCCCTAAACAGATTTCAGGAAGGCACAGGTCATCACTAAAGATTGTTTGTTCTTGGGAAGGGCATGACCATGCAGCGCCAGACAAAGAAAATCAGAGTTTCAGGCCATCATAGCCTGAGCAGCTGGATGCATGGTGCATCCCACTTTAGGCATAACCCCCAAAATCCTGCAAGCTCTTCTAAACCCTCCCATGCAAGTCATCTTTGGAAATACATTTTAAGCTCTTCCAGCACGCACAGATGCATGTAACACACACAAAAGTGTATGTAACAAAACCCCTCACTTCATAAATGGTTCTGTGGATCTCAGCAGGAGAGGAGTTAAGGCTTCTTTGCTTTATCTTCCCAATTCTGAATGATTCATACTAAGATCAGTATGGAATTAAAATTGAAGATACAGGAAGGAGTTGCACCATATTCCTCACGTGCAATGAAATCAGTTGTAATCTCTTAATCTCCAGTTTGCATGTGACTAAGTTTCAAGAGTGTTCCCTATCTGCCTATGGTGTATCTTCTACTTCAGGGCCTATTGCCAGACGTTTTTCAGAAGTGATAGTGCTTATCACTATTAAAAAGCAGCTCAAAGTCCTTAAGAAAATCTTCAGCTTAGCAACCATCCTTTTAAAACTGTAAATGGCACCTGCCTTCTTTCATCTTTATAGCTATTAATAGGCATACTTTTCATGTCATGTTTGTGGGGTTGTGAGATATCATCTGCTCCTTCTCTTTCATCCTCCCTTAAGCTGTAATTTTCTGTCATATCATAGTGGGTTGTCCTGGAAATAGTTTGTCACAAAAATTAATTATTTGTTGCTGCTGAAAGAGCAACAGAAAAATAGAAAAAGCTGTAAAAATACAGTGTTCTTTAAACAAATTTAGAGGGAAAAAAACCCAAACCCTAATCACTGCTTACTTAAGATGTTGGGTATTTTTAATCCAGTCAGCCTTTGCAAAGACTGGGAAGATAAGTAGAGTCCTACAGGTGGTTTTACCTTCAAATTTATTGTGTGGATGGATAAACATAGGGAGGTACAGTGAGTGATGGAAAAAGGATTGGCTTGGGTCTATATTTAGAAATAAAAAAATATTTTCTAGCAGAAAGCAATAAATAAATAGGATGGCTCATCATTACATGCTTTAAGCTTGATTAGGCTTAATATACTTCCAGCAATCCAATTTTTTTTCTTTTTTTTAATTTTTTTTTTTTTTTCTCTGAGAAGGTTCTCCTGCCTTCAGTTGGTATCAGGCATGAGGATGGGAGGACTCAGGGGCCAACTACTCAGACATTCTGCCTGTCTTTGATCTTGTCTTGGAGAGAGAAATGCAATAATTATTTCCACAAGTGTCCTAATCCCAAGGGTTATTCTGCCACTAGATCCTGCCTTTTTTGGTCCCTGTAGGAGGAGCAGGCAGACCCCCAGCCCACCAGATCTGTGTTAGTGTGTGTATGGCAGACTCCCACTTGCTAGGGACATCCCCAAAACATATCCTCTTCCTTCCGTATGTGAGCAGAGCACCAGGCTGAAGCTACAGCTTGGTGTATACAGCACACAAACGTTAAACCTGCTCAGATTTTTGCAACTGAGCAGCCCAGGGAACAAACCAAGCCAGCTCTCTCAGTTACCCAAAACCTGCATAATTCTAACCAATGAAATTAAAGCACGGTCAAGTCCTTCTAGCAGAGAGACAACTGAAGCCCACAAATGTTCCCAAGAAGGTGCCCTTTTAATCAATATACTGAATCAGGCAGTATCTAGTTTGCCAATAGTATTAACTTTATATAGGAAAGCAAACTCAATAAATATTGGGAAAAAACAAAAAAATTGGAACTGCAACCTTCAAGGCCAGGCTAGAGCTCTGAGCAACCTAGCCTAGTGAAAGGGTCCCTGTCCACAGGAGGGGGATTGGAAGTGGATAATCTTTAAAGTCCCTTCCAACCCACAACATTCCATTAGTTAGTGTGCACAAACAGAAATAAGCTTCTTCTACTGCCTCTAGATTTAAAACATGGTCTTATTTATTATCTTCAGTAAGAGATTATATTTTTAAGTCCTCTGAATAGCTATCATTATTGTGGCTACACTGAGAATTCCTGGTAGTCCCACACATGAAAGCCATTGTTATGTGCTGCATATATATGCTAAAATATTCTACCTATGCTAAATATTCTTATGATGATAAGAAAATTGTTACAATTTTGATTTACTTGTTCAAAAGTAAACATCTGTAAACTAATTAGAAGATACACCTATTTCACAGATTCTGTGAATGAAAAAGACTCACTGATTGCCAGTTTTGTCTTCAGTTCTATTTGATGAATCACATTTAATTACAACATAATCAGGTAGCACCTCTGGAAAAATATGCCATGTGATGGTTATAAAGAATGAAAAGAAATGATCATACTATAATTTTGAAATACATGATAGCAATCCTTTTCATTAAATTTCTGTGCAAAGGATGTCTCATCTTAATTGTCAGTGTCAATACTGTAGTTCTAGTATTATAGTTTCCAAAAACCTAATTTTAATCCCAAGGTAAAGTCTGTATTTACTTAAGAAATCATCCCAGACCAATTTGACTTCAAACACTCAAGGAATCCCATTAGACTACTAAATATAAGAAAATACAAAATTTTGTGTTTTATAGAAACCTTAGACAAAATTGGAGTCCTCTAGCATAATTCTGATTTAAAATAATACATTATGTAGGTTTACAGATATCTTTTAATCTCTAGTGAATAGAAATACCACTAAAAACATCTGCATTTACATTATCACAGCTTTCAGTGACTTGAGGGCAAATTAGGGCCCCTTGTGATTGAAAAGTATCAACATTTAAAGAAAAGCAAAACAAATCCAAAAAAAGAGTCCTTGCTGGATTTATGTAGAAAGGAAATAAACAAGCATAGAGGATTTATGAAGCAGAAATCTCTACACAGTTTTTCTTCTTGGCCTCGTGACTACATAGTAAAAGTATGTCCACAAGTAACAATTCTTGTGGATAACTTAGTAATCCCATATCTACAGGAACAACCTTCTCTGGAACAGCTAGATCTGCCCCTAGCTATCAAATATCTTCCCTATTGGCAGTGCATATGTTACTCTGAGTGAGCTGCCTTTAAATTTGGGATGCATTTGGCAGTCCATCCACCCTCTCTTTGCCTGGGGCCAACTTGCTGAAATCTGCTGTAGGGACTCAAACATCCTCAGGTGGGCTGGGGTGCTGCAGTCGGTGTTAAGAGTCAATAAATGGTCCTGAGTCATTGTTTTGCTACTCAGCCTTTACCCAGATTTATCTGACAAAAATTTATTAGGAACTAAGGCTCTCTCTAGGCTTTTTGTGTCCTGCTGTATCTTTCAAAAAGATCCAGGATGCTGGCTCAGGCTGAGGAAGTCATCAAGAAAACATTCTCTGTGAGCACAACAAACTTTGTAAACCCTTATGTTGCATACTGTTGTTGTAGTCCTGCTATTTGAATACATTACAATAGTGATCTTCCAGAGAGAAATAGTGAATTCTAAAAATTTCATTGATTGGTTTAATAACCATCCAGTCTTATGACTATATATTGAGCCTCAGTTATTTTGTGCACTGGATTATTAACCAATGGAACTGCCATCTTTTCTCTGCCTGAAAAAGCTAAAAATATGCAAAGTTTTGTTGTCTTTTTTTTCCCCCAATTCTTCCATATTACAGGAGACCATGAGATACTTTTTGAGGTAAAAAACAGTAGACATTTTAAAGTGCGTAGAAGTCATGAAGGTTACCCGTGTTACAGAGTGAACAGCAAGGAAGAAAGGCAAGATGGCTAAGCTTTACCTGGCATGACATATTTTCTTCTGTGATGCTTTCTGTACAGGGAGGAGTTGGAGCACTCAGAGCTGGGCTGTGCTGTTGCCAATACAGCTATGGGATGGCCAAGACCCTCCCAGACAGTTCCCGTTAAAAATTCCTCTGTAGAAACCTGCTGTCTTCTCTATCCATGTACAGTTCTAGAGAAGAAAGACTCAAAAGCTAACATTTTTGAACGAAGGGGTGCTTTCAGTTTTCTGGGATACCTTGGTTTGCTGCAGTGAAGACATTTTTTCAGCCCAAAGGGGTTTCAAGCCTGCAGCACAGTTACTCAAGAAAATAAACCCAAAATAAATCCAGATAAATGTGAAGTTTCTCTTCACACTGTAACCTAAAGGAAAACTAACTTAAGAAATCAAGGATTTCTTCTCTTTCCTTTTCCTTCCTTCCTTCCTTCCTTCCTTCCTTCCTTCCTTCCGCGCCTTCCTTCCTTCCGCGCCTTCCTTCCTTCCGCGCCTTCCTTCCTTCCGCGCCTT
>VWZN01007605.1:24626-90180 GCA_013396955.1 Regulus satrapa
CTCTCCCTCTGCCTCTCCCTCTCCTCTTTCCTTGCCAGGCAATTCACAGTATCAGCCAATGCCAGAAGGTTGCCCAGTGGCAAGGAGTGCAACCAGCCCTCTGCAAATCCAGCTGTGCATCTCTCACAAGGGCTGCTGTACAGCAGCATTTCCCATAAACTCCCAAGTGCTGAAAAAGGGCCTAGATACTGCCTACATGTCACAAGGAGCATAGAGTAACTACATGTTTTTATGGACCCTAGGATAATTTTAAACAGATTAAAACTGCAAACATTCTTAAACATAAAAACAGTAAGAAAATCAGGCATGGGTACTGCTAAATTTTTTATTGTATTACAAGAAGCTCAGTAGTAGGTTGACTTTAAGTATCTTGGGCTTAAGTGAACATAAACGTGTGGTTTATCTTCTGCAATTTCCTGGTTTTACTACTGTTTTGTTTAAAACATCTTATTGCTAAACTCCTGTCTGAGAAATGCTATTAAAAATGTTAAAGTAAGGTATGACAGCAAACTGAGACCATAATAGAGTCAGCTATCAATGTAAATTGTATTTTTCAAATTTTTCACACAGATAAACAATGTCAACAGGGAAGAAAGAATAAAGAATTGTTTAAAAATAATTTAAATTTTTTTCTTTCTTTCTCTTGTTTGAAATTAATGGAAGATTTCTGATGTGATTACAGAAATACTGCTGGAAAGAAATTATTAAGAATTTTGTTCTGAAGGATAACTCCAAGATAAAATGCAGAGATCTATATAGTGTGGAATATAATTATGGTAGAGGAAGGAAATGATCACAGCCATGAAAAAGAAATATAAGCTGCTTTGGAGAATTAAGTAACTTCATCCCAAGTAAGTTCAGTACATTTCTCATCAGCATTAACAGGAGTTATGCTCAGAATACGTGCAAATTTAAACAAGTTAATTTTACACCTCTCAATCCAGGAAGATGATTTTAGGATGAAGGATGAAGATTGCCAAAATCTCTCACTTAGGATAAAGATGGCTACTTTGTCCTTTTGCAAAACCCACCAGTTCCTTTTC
Organism: Regulus satrapa; assembly: GCA_013396955.1. Taxonomy (NCBI): domain Eukaryota; kingdom Metazoa; phylum Chordata; class Aves; order Passeriformes; family Regulidae; genus Regulus; species Regulus satrapa. The sequence goes on from VWZN01007605.1 coordinate 25,670, forward strand.
TTTGTGATCTTTTTTCCAAATCATATATTTTTGAATGGTTACTTCTTGTTCCAGCATATTACTCAGAATAATATTATAGCATAAATTTGGTTCTACATAAGAAGAAGACAGTAAGCTTCCCCATCTGTCTTCAAACAGTTTTGGTCTAAAACAAAACAAAAATTGAATGAGCACATTTATTTTAGAAGGTAATATGCCAGCATTTTGGAAAGACCAACCGCACAGATCTTGTGACATTGGATGAAGCATCATCTTGCATTCCACATGTTTCACCACCTCAGACTTGTCAATTCAATAGGCCTCTGTCCTTCACTAACAGCTTTTCAATATCTTGGTCTGAGTAATTCTCTGTCTTTGTTACCATAGCACACCAAATTCTGGTCAGATTTACTGCAGTTTGAGAAACAACAGTTGCTTAAAGTTCACAATCATGCTGGTGACACATAACTCTCATTCCGCTTAAATTACATCTGCCTTTCTCATGATTACTTCTGCCAACAACTTTAAAAAATAAATCCGCTCATTGGAAAAAGCTCCACAAACCATAAACATTTCAAACTACATTAAAATATGCTCCTATTCTCTCTTCAATTTTAGCAACTTCAACTAAACAGATGTTTGAGAAAACCATACCCAAGAACACAGAGGTAAATTCAGAGTTCTGGGCCAGATTTCTCCCAGGTAGAAGAAAAGCAGTGCCAGGGTTTTATCTTTGTGGCTGTGTTCTTCAAAAGACTACTTCTCTAAAATGTTAGCTCTTTGTTTGCAGCCCTGCTGCAATTTCTGTTAGGATACAAAGGAAAATCTTCCTTACATCAAGGAAAAATCACATTCAATCAGATAATAATTCTGTAGATGTAAAATATACAATATGACACATACAACTGTCAATATACGTAGAACAGTATGAATTTCCAAAGTAAGAATTTAAAATAAAGATACTCTTGGTTTAAGTCCTGGTAAGTAGCAACTACACCAGGAAATAAAATGACCAGATACTGCTCAACAGCATGTACTCTCAAGGACTGTTGAAAACCTTGAATGAAATTTTTATGAGGTAAAGCTTAATTGAGAAACATACCCTTTCTTTCTAACCTTCCAAATTTAATTAAATATCACAAAACCAGGAAAGATTTGGTATAATTTGCGGAAGCAACACCAGTCTGGTTAAAATTAATCATTCTTGAGCTCGGTTCTGTTTTCACTTTCCTAAAGTAACTTTTCTGTAACCAGTTGTCTCCACTACCATTAAAATTCCTTCCTTTTCCTGAAAGCTCTCAGATATATCACCCAGCCATTTTTTCCAAGAAAGGAGCTGAGTCTGCTCCAAGCTGGGAGATCCAACCTGTTCAATCCTGATTTGCATCTGGATTTCAAATGGAACAGGGATAGTCTTTGCAGTATTCCTTGGGTCCTGAGGCAGAAAAAGTAACAACAGTGTATTTCACCAGCAAAAAGCTACACTGCTCCTGATCTCTATAAGATGAGGAAAATGAAAGAACAAGGAGAAAAATCTTTCTTTCAGTCTTTCTTTGGAGTTTGATAATGTCATAGTGAAGATGATTTGGGGAATTTAGAGACTTCAATCTGTCTGGTTTAAATCACTACATTTAAGCCCGTAATAACTAAACCTCCAAAGAAGTCACAGTAAGATTCAAATCAAAATTTTAAAAACTAAACAAAAACATTAATTCCACAAAGAGGGAAGAGAGACCATGACAACATTGTATGTATATTTGTTAGAATTTTCCCAAGCCAAAACATCTGGTATTCTAGTGTCTTCCACAGAGCTTTTTATCTTACCAGAGTTTTGGGGTTTTTTTCCTCCATAAATAAGTTTACATCAAGGAATTTGCCACCCATCTTTAATATCATTTTGGAGCGAAATCATATTTTATCTATTACTGAATAAAATGTGTCAGAATTTTCCCTTGCCTCTAGCATTAACCTTGAAAATAACTCTGTGTATATTTTACAGTCTCACTTCCATTTCTATCTCTTCAGAGCCCTAGAGAAGAAGTAACTTACAGCAACCATTCGCATCAGGACAGAGTGATGTCCCTATTGCTGTGATCACTGTGAAGTTAGAGGAAGGACTAAGCCAAAGGTCCACTCCAATCCTGAGTACATTTTAAGTGCTTCTTATCTTCTAGATTGTGAGAGAAACTGTGCAGCAGAAAATACCATCACTTGCACTTTAGATAACTATCACATGTGGCCTGTATCTTATATTTTTCTTCTCTGTTCCTCTGAATGTGAACTAGAATCACACTGATCTCCAAAGCTGAGAAGAAATTGAAGGAGCAGCAGCTTAGCAGTAGGTATAGAAAAACTTGATATGTACAGAAAAGTAAATTTAATATGGCAGTACACTGAACCTGAATGCCATGGACCAGTCCATGTCCATACAATTAAATTCCTCTTGCCTCCCAAACAGGATAGCTGTATCAAGATTGCTTGCTAGAACTGGTCCCTCCTTTTTGCTAACAGCTGAACAAGATCCTAGTGTGGGCTGAGAGATGGCTGACAAGGGCAAAACCACCCCACGGATCACCATGACATGTCACCAGTGTAGTGGGTCAGCTTCCAGGCTCCAGGAATATTCCGTTACCACTTGATTTACTCGTATGTATACAGTGATAGTAGCATCCAACAAGACTGGGAGAATTTCAAACAGGCAAGAAGGCAGATAGGCACATGTTTGCATAGAATCTTCAGCAAAATGCAATAGCAAGCAGGCTCTGGAACCATTAGGCTGTTGCAGATGCACAGCCTAGTCACAGCAAAGGACAAATTCGTCATAGGTCCACAAAAGGAAGTTTAGCTGAATTAATCCTGTTTTGGTTTTTCCCCATGTTCAGAATATATTACGTGCATCCTTTAAATGATTCAGGAACTACCCTTTTTTATTTTAGAAAGATATTGTTGTGCTTAAGTTGCTTGCTCTTTCACCAAGTTTCTCACCAATGAAAAACTGTAGAGAGTTTTTAAAAAAGAAAACATTTCCAGTGCAAAGAACTCTGTAGCATGTCAGAACCTTTTTGTCTGCCACGCCATCACCATTCACGGTTTTAACCATACATCTAATGAGGCTGAGATTCACCTCAAAAATTCTCCTCACAGCTGGAAAGCATTCCGTTCTCCATTTCCTCACGCTCATTGGAATTCTCCAAGCAGCATGGTTCCTGCAGTGAAGGTCCCTCCTGCCTGCCACGCTGACTCTCTGATTGACAGGCAGCACACACACGCCAAGCAGAATGTCAAAGAACACGACATGATAAAACCAAACACAGCTCAATACAGTTATGATAATGCCAAACTACTTAAAATTCTCCCTACCTTTGACAGACTAGCCATGTACTGTATGCCTTTCAAAGCTGTGCATCTGACTAGAAAAAAGCTAGTTTCTCTGGCCCTCAAAGGAGATTTGCATTTTAGAGCAGATTTAAACTAAAGCACCATTTGCATTTTAGAGTAGATTTAAACTAAAGCCAAGTAGATTGAGTTTTGCTGATGAGAGTAAGATGTTTATTGTGATCTTTCAGACTTACAAGCTTGCATCTATGTACATTGTGGGAGCTACTTGACTTTTAAATAGCAGGTTTTTTGGAGCTTGTTAAATGGCAAAGACCTGACTTATATATTCACATTGGAAATCTGGAAGATAATGTTGTCTATGGTCATATTTGAGGACAATAACTGGATGAAAAAAAATCATTATTTTCTAGAAGACTATTCTTCAAAACTTGATTGTCAAGCATTTATTCCAGATTTTCTTCTCTTTCAAGCAAAGACAACGTAAATAAAAGATGACTTGGACAGAGAACACAAAACTCTGAAAAAGAATATTTAACCCAATATTGATGTCGGGCATGGTGTCTTCTGTCTTTTCAGCAATACCCAAAAAACATTTCAGAAAGGGCCAGCCATCACAGAACAAACTTTTAGGGGTGGAAGCATGGGGCATAACCAGTCTGAATGGTAGGCAGACTATTACTTGAAATAACAGCCCATCTTTCTTATTTAGCAACACAGAAAGAGGCTGAAAATTCAAAAGTTCACTGGTCTTTGCAGAAAAAGTGAAGATAAAAGCTACTTTCTGTTACCCATGCACAACAGCAGCAGGAGCAACCTACTACCTGCACTTTGGCAAAATTTGAAATTTAACTATTTTTGCCTTTTAAAATAGTCCATCATAAACTTCATTGTTGTCAACAACTGCTTTTATGCCAAAAATTCCAATTACTCTTGCATCCTCTCTCTGCTTTCCTTTGAACATCTGAGAAAGCATTGGTGCGCCCAATGCTTTTTAACTCTTACTAGCTACATGAGCTAGAAATAAACTAAATTATCTCTGTCTACATTCTGGCACTGACAGTTTGTCCATAGACTGTCACAGCTAGAGGAAATTATCGAATCCAGCTAAGAATATGCCTTTGCCTATGAACTCTTCTTGCATTTTAAATAAATTTTGCATCTTGAGCTGTTGACAGTTGAAAAACAGCACCTCTGAAACAATATTTTTTTTTAAAGAAAAAGCCAGAAACCTCATAGCCTATTGCCTGGGGCTTAATTTTTTGCCCAAAATCAGATTTTTTTTTTCACTTAACAAGCTGAATACAATACTTTTCAATCAAGCCAAACTGAACTTCCCTATATCATTTAGCTAAATATACACTTTTAGTTACGAGAGAGTTCACAGTACCTCTACTTTTTCAATGTCTCTGGAAATCTCCAAAGTTCCCTGTCACCCAAGCTGCCTGGTGAGACAGCCTTGTCTGTGTGGAAGCACAGCCCTCATCTTCACTCTCTTCTCACAGCTTCTCATCCAATGTGGAATCTGACCTAGTCTCTCCCCAAAACGAAACTGAGTAAGAGGCTGTACAAATTTGAGTAAACTAATAGAAAACTGTTTAAATATTGAGGCAAACCAAAACAAGATTGTCTACATACAAGTTTAAAAATACAATTTTCTTGAAAATCAGAAATTATCTGTTATTCTAGATTCTTCTAGAGGAAATACATCTCCTAAAAGTGTATTTTCTAACTTGATATGACTTCTCAGCTTTTTTTACTAAATATGACATTGCTAAGTATGACTTTTACCCTGAAAAAAATCTACTGAATGAAGAGAGAACAAGTGTTTGTTGCTAACACTATATGAAAAATTGGTCACCTCAGGACACAGCAGTCTGCAGGTTTGCTTAGATATAATCCATTTCCCTTTCCCTGAGTCTATGGTAGTTTTGGTTTGTTTTTTTTTTCATTTCTCCTATCACACTTGCTGATTATTGCTGCTTTTACCTTAGAAACACTTAGGATTCATCTTTACTCTTTACCATGCTGAGACAGTTACTCAGAACACAGCAGTTTCCAGAGTTATTTCTTAATTATGCTCATTGCTAAAATAATGGCTTGATTTGATAAATACCTTTAATTTGGAACTTTCATGTTTCAATATCTCCACCACAAATAAAATGCTGAAATCCCACTGACAACCATGAAAGGAATACATCTAACAATATGTGTGTGCTGTGAGGCGATTTTTTCCTTGTTCTTTACTATGCCTTAATTTCTCCTTTGGGTTCTGTTAATTCTCAGATGAAAGAAAAGCAAAATAATGCAGAGGTGCAATACACAGGCATGGTATGAAGTCACAGACTGTGGTGCTATATGATAACTGGAAATTTTCAAGACAAAGTAAAATGATGGGAACAGTGGGAGTGCTCCTTGCAGACTCATTGTAGAAATTACAACCACCATCCAACTGAAGACCAAGTTCAACATGAGAGAACTGCTGTCTAAGAGACACAGCAAATATTAAAGCTGATCAGTGAATACTAGGTGGAACAGGAGTATTTTTACTTTAGTTGGATTATTCTTGACTTGTGTCTTTAATGGGTAATATTCATTTTTGTTCTTTCTTACAATCTGAGTTACATGAATTGCTATGCAAGCACGAGATAATGTTTTCAAATAGGCGCATTGGCATATTAATCTATAGCATTATAATCAGCCTGAAGATTAGATTTTTACTTTTTTCATTAAGCAGTGAATGTCATCTTCTTTGGGCATACAAGGTGTCATCAAGTTTATACCAGCTTTGCTGACTCATATAAATATGTACACTTGTAAGCATTCATTTTCTTAGAGCTACAACACATTATGTACTAAAGGAGATCAGAAGTAAGCAAAATCATCTGGAAAATATGGTCTAAATTTATATTGCTTCTGCTGAGAGGATTAATTTAACTGTCTGGAGGTAGAATATATATTAAGCCATTAATGTTTATAACTCTAGAGACACAAAATAACTCATTTTACACCACCTATCATTACCACACTTGTTTTTGTTTGTATGTTCTCAAAATGTTCTTTTACTTGAGTGCTGAGAGTACCCTGAAATTATTAGATACCTTTATGTTCAAGGGCAAAAGCATTTTGTGGTTTGAACTCTCTGAACCCTAGAGAAAATTGGATGCTTTGTTTTTTACTTGAACAGCACACACTTACTGAAAACAAACAGCAGCTTCCTTTTCTAAGGATGTGTGCTCTTACCTGCTTTGATGGCAAGGTATATAGATAATGTTATCTGAACTTAAGCTACCCTTTCTAGGTCTCAGCTGCTGAAGCATTATTTCATAACATCTGAGCGACTCCCTCATTTACTGAACAGTGCCCAAGGGCATCACAGGAGGAAAAAGCCCCTTTTGCTGCAGTGTAACACTCAGGCAGAGATTATGGGTCATGATGGCAGCCCCTCTCTTCTTGCCGAGTCACATGGGCAGCAAAGAAACATGGGAAGAGACATAAAAACTGCACCACAGTGGAAGGATTGGGGAAAAAATTGGATCCAGTTTTGCAGAGAGCTTTAAAATATTGAAATTGAATATTTTATAGAGTTATCCCTTGACAGATAATTATTCTATTTCTTTGTCTTATGGAAATGGACATAGACAAAATCTACCTCTCTGTGGGAGAGAGGATAGCCTGAATTTCATGTAAATTGGCAGATGGCTGGTTTCAGCATGTATGTTAGATTTATTGATGTGGTTTTATGATGTTTTCACTGCTTCTGAAGTCAATTTAAACTAAGTCTTGAAAGTAAAGCTTTTGAATTATATACTGTCTCCTTCTGCACAAAAGCTGAGCAATGGTTCCAGCTAGTTAAGTATTGAAGACAGGGAGCTATTCAGCTCATCCTGTCAGATGCAGAATAAGTCTTGATTTTATTTATCTTTTTTATTGCACTGTCTTCATTCATATTTATCATTTTAAAATACGTTAGAAAAACTTGAAACTTTTGCATTTAGGTTGTTCAGGGAAATAAATGGCAATGGAATATTGAAGCATCTTTTAAGGTCATCAGAACAAAATTGGTAATGTGTGAGCCTTTATTCCTCACAGCTACACAAATTAAGCTGACATCCTCCATCTTTTACAAGTGGACTCCATTCTGTGAGCATCAGTAATGAATAGAAACATCTGGTAACTATGAACACTGTTTCACCTGAATTCCAGTTTTTATGGTGTTATTTCAATAGTTCTTGATTTGATAGTTCACTATATTTTTTAGATTTTCACAGCTTTATCACCATAATAGAATAAAAATATCTAGATTCTCACTACCAAGAATATTTAAACTGACATTAACGCCTCCTTCTTTGCACACTTCTAATCATAAACTGACTGGCAGAGCAAACCAGCACATGTATGCCTTTATAAAAAACAGCTTTTTTAGCAGAAAACAAGTATAGATTTAACTAGATAAATGCAAGTTTAAATACTTTCTGAAGAAACCTTCTTAATACACAAGTTCAGTAAATTTCAATAAAGTATGATAAGTATATTTTAAATTTTAAGCAATAATTTCACTGCAACTTTACACCTGGCAAATAAAAATGAAATTATAAACACTGCAGAAACAATTTTGCAATTTTCTCATTTGAGCTGCAGCTTTAATAATTTAATTTTTTATCAATCTATTTTAGTGTTTGCAAAACTATACAATGAGGAAGGTATTAGAACATCAGAATCCAAATGTTTACTCTGAAAAAATCAACCCATCCTTGGAAATTTTCCATCATGGAATTTGGCAAAACACTATGTTGAATTCAGTGTACAACAGAAGCTACTCATCTCAAAACTGAGGTGTTATGTCCATGCTGTTACCAATCACACATTTGCTGGCCTAAATGAAGTGATGCCTTTTTTGCTGGTCCTAAAATTACCATCCAGACACAGTTAGGGGGTTGAAAAGGGGTTACTTTTGTAAGGATGCTTAGGTGCACAATTTGCCAGGTGGAAAATGCTGGAGATGCACACGCAGCATAACACGTATGCAATATTTACAGGTTTTGAAAATTAGCATATTTGACAAGAATCACCAATTAGAATTATAATTGGTGAGGTAGTTCAAGTTCCTTCTAAGTCTTCCTGCCTTAGATGAGAATTAAGTTTGTTTATAAGAATATGCCTCAGAGTCTCAACTCTGGTAACTGGGAAAAACCAAGATAGGGTAGAAGCTGCGGACCCCCAGCTTGGAAGGTTTTGGAATGTGTTATGTCTTTCTTCCTATTGGGTAGGGCAAGGAGAAGTACTGGAGCTAGCTAGAATACAATAATAGAATTACAAATACATGTGTAATGGATACAGAGGCTATATAAAAGGGGAAAAAAAAGGCAAAAAAATCAATATGGCATCATAAGCAGGGACCAAAAGGAAATCTAAGTCACACAAAATAACAGAACTTAAACTGCCTTGTCTTCTAATCTCAGATGTACAAGTAAGCAAGGGTGAATGATGTCTTGAGGCACAATACTACTGCTGTCTTCTGACCTAAGTAAACCTTTTAGGTCAGATGAGGCACACTCTAAATTTTTGTGACCACATTAGAAGTTTCCTGCTTAAGATGAGACAGACATAGGACCATGAGTGCCCCAAACTCAGCTTTGTAATATTCTCAGCTGAGTTTCTTTGACATGTGGCAGACCCATGTAGGGCACCTGAAGCCTATAAGATGGGAGAAAAGGGCTGATGTCCACAATTTATGAATACTTTTGTTCAGGGATATGACAGAGGACCCCAGCTGCTGGAAGATCCATGTTTCCACAGATCAGATAGCATTTTATCTGTGTCATGCATCCCATTCAGCTTCTTAAAGTGTAAGACTATGGGGTGAGGGAAGGAAAACTCCACTTCCCCCTCCTTTAGGCTGAAAAACCACACTGCAACTATCAGATTATCGCACCACTAATACAGGAAAGTGGAAACACTGTTAGTGAACTCCAATACAGAGCCACCAGGGTACAAAATCTTGATTTAGGTTTCCAGGAAACAGTGCTGACAGGAATGCAGCCAGAGCCATTAATGCAGAGTGTTAGGCAATGACTGACCAAGGCCTTTAAAGGGCAGGCTGTGAGACTACAATGACCATTGTAGCACTCAAATATTAAATCTCTGTTTATCCCTCATTAATTCTGTCCCTGGTGGTGGACCAAGTAGGATGTTTCTGGACTGCAAATCCTAAAAAACTGTAATGTTGATTACCTGGATGAGCAAGTTTGAAAATAATCTTCCATAGTCACAAGAAAATGTAGGATATATGTGCTTATCTTTACTTCATACACTAATTTCATTGAGGAATATTATCCAATTTACAACAAAGTCTGGAAGTCAGGGACCAAATCAGAGTAAAATGAACTAAATCAATCTTAGCTGACCTTAGAGATAAACTGAGTTCTCTCTGATGTACAATGGTACCCTCCTCAAAGAATGGTTAGATTTCCACAATATCTGTGTTATCCTCAAATACACATTATCTATGGGAAGTAGAATACTGTATATGAGTAATTTTCAAGGAAAAGAGAAAAGATTTCTCCAGGCAGATTTCTGATGATCAGTGATTTTCTTTCTGCGAGGATTGTAGTGTCTTGCATTGAAATTTGAAAGGAAAATATCATTTTCAGGAAAAAAATGAAGTTTTTCTGATAGGAAAAATGTGTATAATGGGCAGGAGCTGATAACATAGGATTAAAACCAGAATTTTCCCCTTATGGAAACCTTCATACTGTTGGCAAGATACGATGTCTTTCCTCTCCCTTCTACTGAAGCATTAGACAAAGCAACTGCTGGAAGCAGTATAATGGACCTGAAGGACCAAAAACCCAATGTGGTGAAGCAGATTGTGGTTTTTTATTCAGAGCTATTTAACAAACCACATTGTGAATAGAGTTTGCAAAACCAGTAACTCGATAAACTTTAAAGAGGATTTTATATTGGCCAGATGGATCACGGCAGAGCCTAGTCAAGACTGGGGTCTTGCTGGGCTAGGTAATCAAAAAACATGAGAAATTAGGGCTTGGAGGGAAGACAAACATGACAATTACAGCATGCTATTAAATAAAGGGAAAAAGCACCTGAACAAGCAGAGAGAAATTATCCCTACAACTTGAACAGAGCAGCCACCTCTGCCCCCTAATGAGCAGCTTTGCCTCCAGAGCTCAGTCTCTAAGGCCCCCTCAGTGGGCTCTCTGTCCACAGCACACTAAATGGCTTTGGGACACAAGAGATGGGCACAGCTCACACGTTTGCTTAGCTGGCTATTGAGTACCTATAACAAAAAAACATTTCTTACTGCTTTCATACCCTTGCATCCTTCTTCATCAGGCATCTAGATCTGTTCTTCCATGGCTTTTCTAGAGCCTGCAGCAGCCAGCCAGGCACTCTGTTAGCCCTGGCCAATGACTTGCAGCTCCATTCATAACTTGTTTGGTCTTCATTCCTTCAGATAGAGACATTACTACGCTCCCTGCCTTGTTTCTTGCTACGACCAACACATCTCAACAAAAAATATTAAGAAGAATATCAGAAGGATTCGCCATTGCAAACATAAAAGATTAATATGAAATAAAATATGAATAGCATTTTGAACCAGACTTGGAGGAAGAAACTTCAGCAATAAAAATTAACAATGTATCAGTTTACTGCCTTATGCTCCATTGCTTATTGAGTAAGCTCAGCTTCCTCTTCGATGGAATCATAAAGGCTTCAAGTGGAAAAACAATTTGAAAGACATATTTGTTTATGATTTTTCACTACCAAGAGAGAGATCAAACCCGCAGTTCCGAAACCATCTTTCAGAGAGAAGTGTGGTGCAGAAGACAAGCTGCCTTCCCTCAGCAGTGTGTGCTGAGTGTACAGGAGTGCTGAGAAGAAACTCCTCAGAATCGGCAGTTTTTCAAGGTGAAAGAAAATCCTTGTCAAATCCTGGAAGTGAAAGAAAATGAGAAAGTATGATTAATAGCGTCATTAAAAGTAACAAAATAAACCATGAAAACTAAACAATCCAACATTGTGCAAGGAGCCTATGAATATGAAGAATCTATTTAATTTATGCACGTTTTACTGGTTTGCTACATTTCTAAGTTCTAAAGAGTATGCAAATGTATTCCCCTTTTGACTGAGTGAAGTTTCCAACACTGGATTATACAAATATCCGCTATCTCCCTGTATATTCCCACTGGTACAAATAAAACATTCCAGGGATATTTAAGAGCTGTCAGTCCCTTCTCCTTTTTCTACAGTGTAGGAATGGTCAGGCATTGGAATAAGTTGCACAGGGAAGTGGTGGAGCCAGTGTCTCTGGACCTGTTTAAGAGGTGTCTGGAAGAGATGTCTGGCACTTGGGGATGTGGTTTGAGTGAGTGTGGTTTGAGTGATTATGTTAGAACTAGGTTGTCTGTTGGACAAGATCTCTTCCAATCTTGATGATCCTGTGATTCTGAAAATTAAGCTTGAATTTTTGTCCCCAGTTTGCGCAAGTAAACAATGCTAATTTCAGACTCTTGAAGAAAATATACATAGTATAAAGAAGAGAAGACATAGAAAGCTTCTTTGCTTTGTTTAAATCATAACAGCTGTTTCTTTTACTCTTTTATTTTAGAAATCGCAATGTATCTAAAAGAAAATACAAATAAAACCCTTGAGTAATCTGTTTGTTCCCTGATCCATACAACTGAAAAAAACCCCTCAGAATGTGACCTGTTCTTGCTTGAACTTTGAACAAAACCATATTTTTATTATTAAATATTCACTTTGTATATAGGAATGGTATGGAGGAGCCTGCTTCAATTGCAACTTATTAAAAAGATACAGACAAGACTCGCTGGAACTTCTGCATTACATTGATACACTTAGTTGGAAAATGTGTCATAAAGGAAGCTCAGTTTATGGCTTTTATCTCACAAAAAATATAAATCTCTGTGAACTTCTAAACTCCAAGAATATTCCAGAGATCTACATAACTGTCAGATCAATGCAACTTTGTTCCGCAACTACAACAAATATTTCCAAATTTCTAGCCAATACATTACATATCTATAATTATACTCCTGCAAACACACATTCTTCTAGCTCTAGCTTAGATCCATTTTCCCAACCAACCATTTATATTTTAAATTTCTTTTGATTTACATAAAGGAGGAAGGGACATATAGTGTTGTTTTATAAATTACCTCTGTCCCGGGAGAACACTTTCTAGTCCCACAGAATGAAGAAAGAGGTAGGTCCAGGCAACCAAATCAGTCAAATTAAGATCCTGTTCTTTTCTTAAAATTCATTTCCTGACACACAAATTCCTGCCAGTTATTATTCTCAATTATCCAGGCACTCCTGTGGAGGGAATGCTTGACAAAACATTAGCTGTACTACACGATGGATTTTTTGACTCAGAGAAGACCAGACATCTCATCACCTCTCATTTAAATTTCACACATATTTCCATTTCTTGATTCTGGAAATATCACAGATTTTTCTTACTACTAGCTCATAAGTCACTTTTTTCTGCCATTGCACTGTCATGACCAATCTCACTTTCCTCTACCGAAAACCCTTTCTCTCCCCACCACCCAGTCTTTTTCATCTTTATTTTCTGCTGTTTTCTCCACTTATTCCCTGGAATTTATTGCTTCCTTTCAGCATCCTTTCTTCTTACCTCTGAAATGACTGAAATTACTAGAATTCATAAATATATATCTCAAAATTTATAATAAAACCACCAAAACCAAACCCCAGATTTTAATAAAGCAATTTCACAGCTATTGTTACAGAATATAAAAGTTTAATTTCTATGATAGCATGGGGGAGTTTTTTATCCCTGAGGCTGATTGCATTTTTGACTTCTACCTGGTGGCTATTGGAGACAATAAGGTCACGTTTCACATTAGGTCAGCAGATTGGATACCTGGAAGCTTCAGAATGTGCTTGATCAGAACAATGAAATCAGCATTTCAGCAGCAAAACTGGACGCTTTTTAATACTTTAAAGTACTGTCATAACTTCTTTTATCAGTTAGGTCTTGATGTAAATTAGTAATGACTAACTGACATGACTTAGAGCACTAAATAAACAAAAAAAAAAACACCCATATCTTGTCCCACTTAAAGGATTATCTGATTGCCAGAATTGGGTAGATAATCATAAGAGGAATTATTTCCTTGGGGTTTTGTTGCTGCTTTTATCTTTTTGCTATAAGCACTTTGGAAGAAAATAGATCTTCTAACCATGTAACCTTGGCTTGTGCTGCATCTCAAAAGAATTGTGGTTTCAAAGGCTGGCATATTTTTCAGTCCAGAAACTATCCTCACATCCCTTAGGTTAACCAGCTACAGTATTTCTCTTGCCTACCCTGTTGTTTGTTCCTCTCTAAATTTTTGAAAGTACATATTTTATTGACAAATACATCTTAAACGTACCTTGCAAAAGCTGATAGCAAACTGATGATAGGGAGATCAGTTATCCCAAGCATTTTCTGTATGCCCTACACTCCTGTAAAGGTCAGCTTCCTCTTGGATTGAAAACGTAAACGCTACTAGAGGGCACAGTACATAGAATCATAGAATCATGGAATGGTTATGGTTGGAGGGAATATATAAACCGAATGCTAATGAGACAGAGTGCATTGTATTCTGGCACAGAAGATTTATACCATTTTTCTCTTAATACAAGCTTAATTGGCTATTTTAAGACCCCCCAAGATGAAAATTAATAGTTCATGTTTTTCCTTATCAAATTCATCCTATGAGACTACACAAGATAATTAAGACATACAAGAGGATTTCAGAAAAAAAAAAAAAAAAATAAAGGAATTTATATCAGGGCTGGCAGGCTTAAAAATTAAGCATACCTGCTTGGCTGTTGTAAGCAATTGTGTTTCCTTGCCCCACTGGTCTGCCTACTAGCAACGTTCTTTTTAAACCAGTGAAGTGCAGAAACATTGTGAATATTTTGTCAGTGTCTCTCTGCCTCTAAAATTCATAAAACGTGGCTGCAATTATAAATCCTTATGGCATAAATTTTGTTAGGGTACTATTTAAATGACTCCTTATACATTACTTGAAAATGAAGCTTTTATTTTAGATCTTGTGAATCACTCTTGTGTGAGAGGTTGGGTACACTCTCATGGGGTTTTCCACAGCCTGGCTCCAGGACACACCAATTCAACTTCTGCTGAATTTAAAGGGAATTTATTTGTGAAATTCCCATGACAATGATTTTAGCTATATGTGAATCAACACATATAGGTAATCAGGGTGACCACCAAACCACAGCTGAAATTATTTATTTCATAAATTAATTTCATTGCCTCACTTACTGTGCCAGGAGGCAGAGACACATGGGGACACAGGTTCTATTAGGTTTAGCTAATCATAGCAAAAAGCTGAAGCAAAAAGTGGAGACCAATAAGCACTACATTCTAATACAGTCAGGAAAGTAAGCCCCATAGCAAGGACAGGACCCTGCTCATTACTAGTTACCCACTAGCAGATCTATATTCCATCTAGAATACCCCAATCAAACCTGTCATTATCTCAAACCCTTCACAACCCACACTGGCCACCAAAAAGAACTTCTGTGGTTTAACCCTAGTCAGCAACCAAGGTACACACACTCCTCCACAGTAAGATTGAGGTGAAAAGCAGAAAGGTAAAAGCTAAAAACCCATGGGCTGATATAAATACCGTTTAATAGGGAAAGTGAAGGCAGTGCGCACATGCAAAGCAAAGCAAGGACTTAATTCACTGCTTCCCATGAGCAGGCAGCTATTCTGCCATCTCCAGGAGAGCAGACTCCCATCCTGTGGAACAGTCACCCAGTAAGACAAATACCATCACTGCAAATGTTTCCCTCTTCTTCATTTTTCCCTTCACTTTATTCACTGAGCATGATGCTGGAATATCCCTTTGGTCAGTTCAGGTCACCTGTCCTGGCTGTGTCCCCTCCCAATGCCACAAGCACTCTCAGGCTCCTCACCAGCATGGCAGTAAGAGCAGCAAAAAAAGGCCTTGGCTCCCTGTGAGCCCTGCTCAGCAATAACAAAAACATCTCTGTATTATCAGCCCAGACCCAAAACACAGCCCCATACCAGCCACTGTGAAGAAAGATAACTCTACCCCAGCTGAAACCAGCACAAGCTAGCAGTCCATAAACACCATAAATATACTAGCTTCTGAAACTAGAAGGCTAATAACAGTTCTTTTGAAGATGTAGTTAATGTTTAGTAACAAATAATTAGACAGCTTCAGCCTGTTCCCTCACAGAAGAGCATACACCACTAATGTCACATCCTGTCTGGAAAAAGTACTGTCTTGGAAATGGTGGAGTAGTGGAAAGTACTGTCTTGGCTGAATGAAAGCAATAGATTATTTGCCAAACCCTCCCAAAGCAAATTAATTCACCAGTCCTCTGTCCAAACTCATAGAAAGAGGCTAATGCAATGTTTGCCAGGTAGAGACCTGTGTCTACTGATCTTCAGTACTTCAAAAGTACTGAATTAAATATCTTGGTCTCATTCTTCTGAGTAATACCTGAACTGATGGTTTAGTCATCCCAACCAGGCTTCCTGGTCAGACAGCACCCTGGCTCTCCTCTGGAACAGCAGAAATAGGTTTCTGAAGTCCTCTTCCCTAGGTCCAGCATGAGCACCTCACATCCCACAGGAGATACAGTACTCGGGCCATGCAGAAGCAGCTCCATCATGCCTCTCCCAAGGCTGGATCTAAGCCCTGAGGAGAAGACATGCAACAGGTGCAGGCCACTACGTGGATTTTTATGTTGATCTGATTACAAAATAAAATATATATAGAAAAAATTTGTCTGTACATACAGAGACAGACAAACTTCTCCCTGCATGTCAGGAGATCTGCTTCCTCCTGTAAAGAAACCCTCTGTTTTAAACCAAATCACAAGGCTTTGTTTTAAACTACTTCAAAGTCTATGTTGATTTCACTAAGAGAACACCCCATCTATATTCAACCAGAAGTTCCCACACCTTACATTTACCCTTCGCTCTTTAGTGCCAATATACAGAGATTCATTCAGGTTTTCATACTTTGACCCTTGAAGCGGTCCATTTCTGGAAGACACACACAGTTTATCAGTGTGATATTAAAGAAAGTTCAAGTTCTGAACACAAGTATCTGCTTGTCACAAAATGCTAAATGCCACTTTCAACTGTACAAGGTGTCTGCATCAGCCACTGGTACAAATTTATCACGTGCTGGCTAAAGGAAGTCAACAATTAAAACTGTCAGAAAAAAATATATTATAAGTCCATAAAATCCTACAATCACCATCAGACAATAGGCAAATACATGACTAAAAAACACATCCCACTGCCTGTGAAGACATTGATGACTTCCAAATGGAGAATATAAATTTGAGTCACTTTTAAGGAACAGAGCATCATTATGCTAACAGCCCATTAAATCACATCATCTTCATTTGTATTTCTACAGCAAAAAACATTCATGTGCCTTAACTAGAAAGCTGTTTTGTGAAACTAATGCTTGACACACTATAAGCTTTCATTTTTGTAGTCCTTTCTTCATTGGTAGGTGAACTATAGATGTTTGGTTGGAAAAAGGTTTCATTAACCAGATGATCATATGAGGTTTCCATATGAGGTTTTTATACCACTCTCAAATCTCTCTGCAATTGAAACAGAACAGTTCAGCCATTATTAGATGAAAGGTTGTGCATATTAAATTTAGCTTCCTTCTATATATATTAGAAGGTCCATCCAACAGCACAAAAAAAAGCAGCTAAAACCACCTGTTTTTTGGCCAGCGCCACAATTTCTGGCCTTTACCACTTTTGGTTTACACTGGTAGGAGAAAGCTCTTAATCTATAGCTTTCCCCAGTGCTATGGGAAGTTTCTAAGAGGAGGTTAAATGAACACTTTCAGAATAAATCAGAGTGCTAACTGAGCTTCAGCACGTGCCTTATGTAGATGACTTCTCCAAGCCATTTCAGGAGCTATTTCCTGTAACTTGCAATTGTTTCAGGCTGTTACCTTAGAGATTCACTAAGAGATAGTGAAATATATAGATGGTGATACCTAGAGATTCATTGCCATAAGCCCCTCACACCATCCCAGGGTCCTTCAATGCCACGGCTTTTGTAGTGGAAACAAAATCTATTGCATAACTTGGTGACAAATATTTGATTCAGTTGAAACTTTCAGAGCCATGAAGAAATCTTGGAATATTGGGTTCCATAGAATACCTTCCATCATGGCTGTGCTTTAAGTGAGGTTTTAAGGCAATGATGTGTATGTAGCTAATAGAAAGAGTGGGAAACACATCAGCTTTAAAATAATGACACCAAAGCATTGAAGTACATCTGAAAAAGCTGCTCAATAGCTTCTTTATCAGGAGGAATTAGCCAAATCTTGCCCTGATTCAAAAAGATATAGCAAGACCTAGCTTTACAGACGGTATCAAAGCTGATTTCACAGTATTAGCCTGGGCTGTACTCCAGATGCAATGCTGATATCCCTCTGGACAGATTATTTATCACAATATATTACAGCTGATTCATGAGTACTGAATGCTAAGGATGCTGCAAAGCTAATAATGATTGCCATGACTCCTAGTTTACCATCACTGCTCTGCAAGCATGTAATTCATTTCAGGAAGGTGAGAAAGCTATTAAAAAGTAGCATAATGTGACTCATTCTGTCAGGCAGTATAAATAGTGTAGGAGAATCAGAGTTTGTCAGCATCTCTTCTGGCTTTGAATGTTTCTGAAGGGTAGTTCTCTTCCCCTCCAGATTGGGTGGGTATTCTGCTTCCTGTTCTTTAGTCAACTATAAGAGAAAACTTGATTACCTATAAGAGAAACTATCTGTTATGTTGTTAATGACAGAAGGTTTTGGTTCTTTCAACCAGCATTGTATTATTTCATGGCAAAGAGACCAAAGTGGAAAGCTGTTTCACTACTGAAAAACCCCACACCTGACTGGTCTGCTAAAGGTTTAGTTGCAGGAACAGCAAAGAGGAGTAAATCCTTCATATAATACTAGGATTTAATGATTTACCCAAATTCAGGTGTATCTGCAAGTTTCTATGTGTCATTTGCTCTGAAACTGCAATCTATTCAGACTACAATTAAAAGGTAGAGAAGCTGCCTTTGTAAAGCATGCAGAAGTGGATTATAAATGTTCACCTGGTGTTTACAAGATCTGCTGATTGTGTTCAACAGTCCCAAGCTGTTAGAACTTCCTTTCCTATCCTCTGCCATGCACTGTGGCCCATGCTGTGCTTCCCACTGGGAAGCAGCCTTCAAAATACTTTTCTCTTCTGGATTAGTCTGCATTTCTGGGCAAAGTAGAAAACCCTAACTCAGCTCTGAACATCTTCAGTTCTGAATCACAACTTCAGTTTCCTTTAGAGCAAACATTTCAAGCCTGCAAGAAGGCAAAAAAGATATTGAATATGTAAGTCAAGGGTAATAAATACCAAAGTGATCCTGCCTGAAACAATAATTTTCATGTGAACCCTAAAGTCCAGTGTAGACACAAGGAGTAACAAGAACATATGGAAAGGTCAATCCCTGTAGGAGCCTCTTTTGCATTGAACCTGGACAAAGGCAAATGTTGCCCCATTTCCATGCAGTCTTCTAAATTCTGAGTTCATAACTCCTCCCAAGTTGCTCAAAATCTTGCAAATAGATCATAGAAAAAGTAAAAAAAAATAGTGTATCTAGACTTCCATTGTGTCCCATACTCCTTAGCTACAAATCAGCCCCATTCAGAGATCACAGACAGATAAATTTCTCTTCCCATTTTAAACAGGCTTTGTCATTTCTTAGAGAATGCAAACAGTAGTCAGACAGAAGGAGAATAAATGATGGAAGATGATAACATTCTGTCATAAAACTGGTGAAATTAAATTTAAATTAATTTTAGTATATTCATTTCAGTTAAGAAATAATTTCTAGCAGTTAAAAAATTCTTCAACATTTCAGACACAATAGTTATTACATCTTTTCAGAAATTACCAGTAGACTTTTGAAGCTATAATATAAGGGGCCTTTACCTTAGAAAGCATATTCAGTCTGAAATAGAACCTGTAAATGGATTTTTCTTATCATCCTTGAGGAAGTGTAACTTAATCTAGTTGCCGGTTCTTTATCTCAATTCCTTTTTAATTGACATTCTGCTTAAACTAATGAAAAACCACCCTCTCTAAAGTCACTGCAGTTACTACCTTATTCTGGCCTTGTCAGGAATGACTGACAGGTGAAGCTTAAACACTGATTGTTTGAAATCTTACTGTTAATCCAAAGTCACTAAAATCTTAGAACTCTTCAGACTGAACATATAGGTATTATTCTTTGTAACTAACTTCAAGAGGATTTGAAATGCTAGATAACATTATTCAATAAGACCTAGGTACCTTCTTAAGACTCCACTTTAAAAGACTCATTGGCTTATTAGATACCGTGATTTATTCCAGAAAATGCTTTCAAAAAAGATCAGGAAAAAAAAAAATCTATTTTTGAAACAGAATCTTTCCTACCTTCCTGTAATTCAAGCTGCCAATTTCTCCTGAATAAAGCTGTTAGTCAGAGCCCAGATCCAGCAGATGAAACCCAGACTGAGGAAGTGAGGCTGAGTCAAGCAAGCCCAGCCTTCAGCAGGTCTCTCTTTCAGTTCCCATAAGCCATGGGAAAGGCACTTTTCCTGGGCAGGGGTGCAGCTTGGTGACACAGGACATTATCTCTCAGAAGCACATCATTCAGTTTATGTACCACGTTGTTGCTGAACAAGAGCATTGGGCTGGAGGAATATTTTCCAGTGCCACAGGCTGGGGTAGATAGTAGAATGATGATCCCTTCTAATGATAGCCAAGGGGGTTTTGGAGGAAATGCTTCTATTTTTCAAATTTTGGGGACAAAAAGTAAGTAAAAATCTTTGGTTTACATTTCTATACTATGCTTTTAATTTGGGGAAAAGGGTACATTTTGTGTTGTAAAGTAGACATTCTTTAATCAACCCTATTCATCATTTAACTCCATATGTTTAACATTATTAATAAATTAAATACTAGCTGAGCAGAAGATTAGCATTTTTATTTTTCTTTAAATTTCTTAGAGTGTTTACATGCATTTAGGTTTATATATTAATATTTTGCTTTTCAAGCTATCCTGGGTTGTTGTTTTGGTTTTTTGGGGTTTTTTTTACCGTAATCATTTGAGCTACAACTATCAATGTACTTCTTGGAAAACAGGGCTGTAATTCATTTTTGTCAGAAACAGATGGCTGAGAAAATGAAAACAAAAATAGGAGTGAAAGACAAGGCCACCTGGGTCCATCAAGCTGATGAGAAAAGCCTAATGCCAGTGGTACCTGGAGCCAGCACAAGCTGGCTTTCAAAACAAGATCTAGGAATCCGCCAATAATAAAGAGGGAAAAATAATAATTTTTTTTTTTGTTGTTTTAATCCCTAAGAAGCTGTAAGAGAAGCAGTAAACAGTACACAGGGAATTTTAGGCAGCCTAACAGACCACATGAATTCACTGGGAAATTGGCTGATCAGGACTTGTTGTCGGTTCTATTTCTGCTTACAGATATGATGTGTAGCATGATGCTGAGGGGAATATATGCATAGCATCCCACAGAGACCTGAGTCCCTGTGCTGCACTTAGCAAAACTCACAAGGATGCCTGTATTTCACATGCAAACAATAACTCTGTGAGACTTAAAGGTACAGTACTTTTGAAAGACATGGAGGTACAATCATAAAGCACAATATTAATTACGGTGAAACAAATGCCTTGTTCAAATAGTAGTGCTAGTCACGGGTTGCAGTAGCAGTTATCTGCAACTGCAGCCACTTTGAGCTTTTGGGTTTTATTTAAAAAGCTTAATTGGAATTTTTATTACTCCCAATTAAGCTTTTTAATTAAAAAGAAAGTTAAAGGAGGCTGGAGGCAAGTATTGCTGAAACTCATATCTGCATAGACTCTGAAGGGGAAAAAAAGGAGTTTTGTAAAATTGCAACTGTCAGCCAGCTGCAGCTTCCAGTTTTAGCTTACTGCTGATCCCATTTACCTTGCTAGTGGCATCCTGCAAATGCAGATACACACGTCTGCTTGGGAAAACACGCTTTCAGCTTTAAATAGCACTATAAAACTATAAATCCTATTTCATTCCTTTTTTACACATCACATGAGTAAAAAATACTACCTCTATTTCCACTTTTTTTTTTTATTCCATTAGCAATTTGAGTCTGGTAGATATTTTCCTTTTCTGAGACCAGGGTAGATTGATCACAAAATGAATTTAATGGCATTCAAGAAGACATGGGGTTACCCTAAAATTTCTCTCCAGACTCTTATATATACAGACAGAACTGAGAATATGTTCATAGAACAGGAGCCTACCTGACTCTTCCTTATAGAACTAAGCCAATATTTTAGACCCCAAATTTTCCTTCAAACTCAGAATTTCCATGTGGCCTTTAACACTTCATATGGTTTAAAGAAGGAGTGAAAACTATTATGGAGACATCTACAATACTCAGCTGTCAAAGCACAGACTTGGGAACATTCTCATATCCCAACAAATTTTTTTTTTTTAGATAATTAATATCTTAGACCAAGTATAAAAAAATTAGTATCGTTCATTCTTGTACATTAAACTCTCCAGTTTTTGGAAGTAAAGATACTTCATATTTAGTTCTATTTGAGATTTGTTCAGAGAATAAGGATTCACTTGGAATTCACTCTACAGCTCCCAGAGAACATCTGATGTAAATATTATCTAAATATAGCCTGTGACAAAGAATTTATTTTTACTTTAATATATATATTACTTAAGTGCAAGAATTAGACAGTAGGTTGTCAGTGAACTAATTCTTAAAGTTTAAGTTCAGATATGTTGTTTCCCAGATATGAACCTTGACAGAGCTGGTTCTTACCCCACATTTGCTATAGGTAAAAATCTTATTTATTACTCATAGAGAATGGATGTATTTTAGATAGGGTTTAGAGGACAAAGTCATAGAAGGGAATGAAGATTAGTATTGTATGCCATTTTTTTTTTTTTCTAGCACAGTTAAAGAATGAAAAGTGGAGAGATTACCCAACCCACAAGCTGAAACATTTCTCTCAAGAGAAAAAGGCATTTAATTCCATGGGAAATTAGGGATTCAAGAAAGATTGATTTCCTTTTTGTTATTGTAGTTAAAGCAGTGCTTTGAGCAAAAACTAGAGGGTGAAGTGTGTGGGTAAACATGCACTCTTTTTCTTAGAATGACATAAAACAAAGATTGAGGGATATTCACAGGCTTAGATACAGTTCAGAGAGTGTTTTGATATTTTTAATAGAAATTATAAATCACACTGGATAACTCTTGAAACAGATAATAGAAACATCTAAGTACATCACTCTAAGAACTTTGAGGTTTTCTGCATTCTTTATCTTTCCATCTCTTAAATATTTAATTCAGAATATTTGTGGTTTTGTCTGTACATCAAGATCATTACCAAACAGCTTACTAAGGGGATATCCTTCACAAATACTAGTAGTTTGAGGACCAGAGATTAAATTATAATGCACAGTTTTAAAAATATGAGGGCAAATCTTATTCACAATAGAGCCCAAATATTAATGCCATATAACACAGATTTGAAATCTTTGTACTGAAGTATACTACTTTTTTTGCTTTTCTCTTTGACTTCTTAAGCCAAAATGTCTCTGCACTGTCAGCTCAAAGGGTTTCTTCTCACCAGTGATCAGCCACATTAGAAAAGGCACACCTTGTACATCCCACAGTATGAATTATAGATGTGGTGAATTTTGCAGGTCCCCGTGGAAGCCATGAGAGGAAGCCATCACCTCTAAGCATGATTCTTCTTTTCCTCTGTTGCTCACACAGGCAATGTCCAAAGGAAAGGAAAGGGGGCCCCACCTCCCAAGCATAAATTAATACAGGTGATGTGCAGGAGGAGAGGAAAAGAGCTCTGCTCCTGGTCTGCACCAGGGGTAGTCATCTAAACTCTGTTTGACCAGGAGCTGTACAGCTGTAATACTGACTATGACTCAGGAGACACTATGATATTGCAACTTACATTAAAGGATCTAACTGTGATTCCAAACTATGTAAAAATATCAATCATTTTATATATTTTAATCTTTAAAAAGAGGCTAACACATAGCATTGTTTCTCCATTATTCAGTGCTTCATTAAAAAGATTTAAAAAAAAAAAAAAACTGCTGGCAAAATTGCAAATGCATTTACTCAGATTCACTGTTGAGCCCTAGGACATTTTTACATATTTATGAATGTATTTTTATGTATTTTCTCATTAATATGTCTCTTAAATATAGACTGCTAAATGTAAATATTAAATATTAAATATTTTTTGTCAAGGATTAGAATGAATGCTTCCATATGTAAATGAGGTTATGGTGGGGTTTGGGGTTTTATTGCAAAATGTTATTATTAATTACCCAGAATCTGCTGTGTTCATACTGATAAGATGGGGACAAATGTTTCAGAGCCAATTTCTTTTGTTTTAAATGGATTGTGTCATCCAATATATACTAGAAGATATCTTTAGCAAGTAAGCAACCAAGGCAAATAAATCAGGTATAAATCTGAATTACTGGCTTTATTGTAAGAAATACCTTATGTTCTTTGAGAGACTTGGTCAAATTTCTTCTTTAAGTTAGTTCTCCTGTGGGATGCTATATCAGCTGTTGGAGCACAACCAGCACAGCTCCAGCATCACCCAGGAGTGGCTGGAAGGGTGCTCACTTCTCCAGCCAAAGCAGCTTGGCTCTGATCTATATGACTTTGGATCACATTCAGGATTCTTCCTAAATACTGTGGGGGGAGAGAGAGGAAAAAAAAAATCTTATTTAAATGATTCTATTTTTTTGCTTTCTTCTGACTAGGCTGGCTATAAATCTCTGCCTTACTTAATCTTTCCATCAGTCAATCTCAGTCAGGGAAGTCAGGGTACTTAAAAGCTGCTTGGTTCCGAGCAATTACCTGAACAAAAGACTGTCTGGGATTGGACTAACTATTGGTTCATCTTTATTCAGCAGCACTTTCAGATCATGAAAGCAGACACCTGAAAAGAACAAGTGAGGAGGTGCAATAAACAGGACAAATTGAAAGAGAAAAAAATATCCTGTAAAGGTACATCATAAGAAAAAAAGGTAGAGATGTATATTTCTTGTTAGACCAAAGCAACTGTTTAGCTGAGAATATAGTATCTGTAGAAAAAAAAATTAAAGGGAAGAAGAACTTCCTGCTTCTGTACTCATTTTTTGCTAAAAAATAGGAAGACAGTGAACATTTCAACCACGAATAACCAAAGATTCCTTTGGGTTATCTGAAATCCAGAATTAACTGCTATTACAAATCATGATTGGAACTTAATCTTTGGTCTCTCGCATAACTCTCCTGATCAACAAGCTGTTTATTAAACTGTAGAATGTTTTTTTCCCCTCCACCACCTTGAAAAGCCTCTGACACACCCTGATGTGATGTCAAAGATATTCTAAGATAAACTCAGAAAATATTGTGTAATAAGAAAATTTGCTCCAGTTAAAACTGAGCCCTGAGACAAACTGCATTTACACATACTGAGTTTAGTGCTGCAATAAGGAAAACTCCAGTGGGAAGTGACCTTCTTTTAAATGTTTTTGTAAGAGCTGCAAAGACAATTATTTTTACCAATATTCTCAAGTGAAAAACTCTTCCACTTCATTATATGACTATAAACAATTTTATACAGCAATAAACCTAAGGAAGTATTTTATGCAAAGATTCATAAAATTTACTGTTAGATCACCTAATATAAATATTTAGATAACCCAAAGATGCTGTTCCAATTATGCTGAACTTTAACTTCATTTCTCCCCTTCATTTCTCTCTGGCTTGAATCACTTTTTATTACTTTAAGAACTACATTTCAACCTCCTAAATTTGTTAGTGGCCTCACGATGTAGTAACTGGAAGCCTTAGGCCTAGCCTCAGCCTCTAACCCATTTGAAGATGGAGCCAGAGGTCATACTCCTTCTCATGGTCTGCCCCGAAGGAGGTTTGCAGAGGGTGTCTCAGAAGTTACAGCCACGCAAATGTGAATTACCAGCTTTTTGGACTCATCCTTGTAGCGCCTTTGCTGAAGTTGACCTTGTACTAAACAGCAAGAGCTTTCATTACTTTCACATATCTCCAGTCTGGCTTTCTGTTCTGGGGATTAAGACCCTTATATGAGGCCAACCTCCACCTCTCTTGGTCTTGTAACTCTTGGATGATGCCACCTAATAGATTTTAACTCTACAGGAGTCCGAATGTCAAACAAACAGCTGAGTTCCACAAAAGTAGGGCAGTATGCAGGATTGGAGGTTATCAGCCCTGTGAGTGAAATAAAACTTCCAGCAGGTGGAATGTCTATCAAAGCAGCAGTGCTCTCCTGGCACTTACGACAGATGTTTCATGGGTATATGTGTAACATTGCACAGCATGCAAAGAGGTCAAAACTCCTTAAGATAAACAAAGCCAGGCTCCTAGTACTATTAAAAAAAAAAAAAAAATATTCATCTATAACAAATAATAGCCATAAAAAAAGGAAGATCAACAGTGGTAACCCACAGTCTTTCTCATACTACACAGTATGAACTGTATTTCTGTATTTTAAATCTTTCATCATTTTCTTCATCTCTGGGGCCTAGGCATTGTGTTAGTGGTCCCCACACAGCTTTGGAAACTTGGGACAGGGTGGAGGCTGCACAGTGCTCTCATGTTGTTTTGGAAGTATATCTGTCTATAAAGTGAAAAAACGCTGAAAGCAAAAAATATTTCTGCTGGCTGTAAAGTTACTTTGATACTCTTCTTAAAGTCTCCTTAACTGAGGAGGCCACAAAAGGACCAGAACTGCCTGTACCTCTCAGTTGACATGTATGCCCATCAGCATGGAGGGTGTTTAGTCATCTCTTCATAGTATTGTGGCACTTTCTAATGCAGTTTAAGGGTCCTCTTTTCACAGTAATATGCACATTACTCTTCCTGACTTCCTTTTAGTTTTTCACAAAAATTAAACTATGAAGTATTTATGCAGATCCATTGATACTTTGAGTACCTTGGGTTTGCATTTCAAAAACCCTGATTTACTAAGAAAATATTACACAAGGCAAGAAGTAGGAAAATCATTCTTCTCTTATAGCAGGTGAATATCACCAGAGGCAGGGCTGACTACTGCAGCACCTTAATCACAGCAACAGAAAAAGTGGCCTGTATTCTCACTAACAGAAGGAATAGCCAGTGCAGGCATGTGATGAGCTTTATTCAGTGCTGTGAACAATTTAGATTTAGAACAATTTGTGGGATTCTAGTACAGGCTGAGATTGTAAAGGAAGAACACCTTGAAAACCACTCTTTCTCTGTATTCACTCTGTAAAATCTAAGAGATGATGATTTCCTGTGAGACAGACACTTAAATAATTGGAAATGTAAGCATCACCCTCCACCCCCCACCCAACCCCACAGAATTACAGATCTGTACCAGCTGGGGCATATTGCAGGGCAAAAATATGTCAGTCAGGAAATCTGTGCTAGATTCACCCCTGCTGGAACAGAGAGTTGCAAATAATTTGAATAATTGCTACAGAGAGCAGATGGTAGAAATACTCCACCAGAAAGGCTTCAAATACAGCTTAATTCAGCAAGGGGAGTGAGAAATATAGACAACATTTCAAAGACAATCTGGCATGAAAATAAAATTAAAATTAAAATTAAAACAATATAATTATAGTTATAGTCCTAACAATAAATTATTTGGGGTAATTATGCCAGAATTTATATTTGAAGCTATTGCACTCTAATGGATGCCACTAGACAAAAGCAGTCTTCTTCACATCACCACCATCTCTGCAAGTACCACTACAGACAGAAGCCATCCAGTTTGTGCCACATTATGCTGCTTCTGGCTTTCACCAGAGCACTGAGTCACATGGGTCTCCTGAATTTCCCAGCTCTTTTCTGCCTTCCCACAACATTATCGGATGCTTGGGTGCCACTCAAGGATGAGAAACGCTGCACTCCCTGAAACGCAGTAACCTCCTCATCCAGTGCCTTGCCCCAGGGCACAGACCCATGAAACTCAGGGTCAGATTAAGTCACTCATCTTTACACCCCTCTCTTTCCAATGGCAAAACTGTGAGAAGAGGCGCCCTGAAATGCCTGGGAACCCAAGACAGATCACAACAGCAGAAATGGGTCACAGAATCAGTGCTACAATATAATAAATCACCAAAGATGCCGTTCTCCTGTGCAACTTTGCTGTTGTAAAATCAGGGAGATTGAGTGAACCTGCTGAATGCCCTTCCTCAATCCTGCCAGGAACGTTCATCATATTTGTCAGATTAATAAATTTTAGTAAGAGAGCAGAAGAACACACATTTGAGAAGGACACCATAAATACATTTTGATACAGGTGATAAAAACACACTGCAGGATGAAGAGTTACTTGGTTAAGTTCTTTATAGACTACTGATGATTAATTTGAACTTTTTTCCACTACTTTAAAAGCAAACAGGGAAAAGAGATACATCATTTAGTCAATTCATTAATCAACTCATATGATCTTGAAAAAAAGTACAAATCAAATGCAAATGTAGCAAAGGAAGTTGGCATTGGCTAAAATATGTGACTTTGCAAAAGTAGAAGTCAACCAACAAAGCTTTTTACAAAGAAATAAAAGGAAAGACATAAAATTATATTATGTACTTTGCCTCAAAATCTGGGATTCACCGTCCTAAGCATAAACTAAAACTCTGTTTAAGATAGCTCACTACAATTTACATTGTAGCTTGTGTTAGATACTTTAAAGTCAATAATGAAAACATACATTTGGAGAAAATTAAAAATTAATAAATAAAAAATAAAAATCGATAAATCAGAAATTTTTGCAACGACATCAGAATGTATTTGAACCTTCTACTTATATCTGCAAAATTTAAGTCAAACTCCTAGCTTTTCATCCCGACATGCAAATTACAATATTTATAGTAGCAAATCTGCCTTATTTGCATTTATTTCTATTTGGAAAGAATAACCTTGTGAACTTTGCATTTATGTACAGAAATGGAATTGCACAAGGCATATTTTAGAGACTTCGCACTTCCAGAGTCATGTATATCCATTGCTATGTTTCATATTCACAGCTGCTGCTTGCCTTACAGAGGTTTCTAAAATTTAGACAAAAAAAAAACCAACCAAACAACCAAACAACCAACCAACCAAACAAACAAACAAAAAACACCCAGCAGAAAATAATACAGGCTAAAAAAAAAATCCTAAGTTCTTCTATATTTCCTTAAGCACTGAAAAAGGCTTAAAGAAGAACAAGCACTTCAAATATTGCAACACGTTTCACATTTCTAATCAAATCAAACAAGAACGGCATAAAATTACAAGAAGAAAAATGAAGTCTATAACAACGATTGCTAGATTTCAGTGAGTGGTCTGCTTCAGCTTCTTGAGGTTTTCTTTCGTAAATGTCACTATTAGCTGCAGAAGTAGTTTAATTAGGAAAGAAATTTTCTGTAAGGAAAAGAAATTGTCAGTGTTTAAAGCTGAAGATACTCATATTTTACAAAGAAAGTGCACTGCAGAGTGTTCTAAATGTACTGAAAACGAAAGTGTAAGCCCCAAGTCAAATGCAGAAGGGGACATCTGAATATCAAAATACTATGGTAACAAGGCTGGAAAACGTGGCCAGTGCTCGAGTTTGTAATGAAACAACTGGACTGATTTGGCAGCCAAGAGCCAGAACCGGCCAGAAGGTTGCCAGGAGTTTAAAATCCCACTGCTACACCTAGCAGAGAAGGAAGCCGTGCTCTGGCTGGGAGGCGTCGTGCAGCCTTCCCTTGTACCGACCACTCTGTGCGTAGGACAAAGAAAGGCAGAAAAGGTGGAACAAGGGAGGAAAGCAGCACCACAGCCGCCGCTTTCCGAGGGAGGCGAGCAGCAGCCCCGGCGGGCGGGGCCGGGCGGCGGCGGCGCCAGCGCTGCCCGTGCCCTGTGTCCCCGTGTCCCGGTGTCCCCCTGTCCCGGTGTCCCCGTGTCCNCTCTCCCGGGCGCGCATCGCCACCTGCGGGACAGCCCCGCCGCAGCGCCGGCTCCAGCCGGGAAGCCAAGGCTACATTCCCTTCTGTGGCCACAAACCCTGCGGAGGAGGACTCGGGGGTGATGTTTGGGGGAAAACAATCTGCAGCCAGAGTGTGCTCGCAGCACAGAAAGCCGACAGTGCCCTGGGCTGCCTCCAAAGCAGCGCGGCCAGCAGATCAAGAGAGGGGACTCTCTTCCACTACCAGATCAAGAGAGGGGACCCTCTTCCACTACCCCACCCTCGTGGACCCCAGCTGTGCGCAATGCTGGTACAGTTCTTATGCCTCCAACATAAGAATTGCTGAAGGAAGTCAGAGGTGGGCCACAAAGTTGGTAAGAGGGCTAGAGAACTTCACCTAAGAAAAATGGCTGAGAACGTTCGGACTGTTCAGCTTGGAGAAGAGAAGGTGGTGTGGAGATCACGTAGCAAATTTCCAGTATCTTAAAAGAGAAGCTGGAGAGGGATTTTTGGTCAGGAGCTGTAGTGATAAGACAAGGAGTAATGGGTACAAACTGAAAAAAAAGGGGAAATCTAGGCTAGATATTGGTAAGGATTCCTATACTGTGAGGGTGGTGAGATATTGGAAACAAGCTCCCCAGGGAGGTTGTGGATGCTCCAACTCTGGAAATGTCCAAAGCCAGATTGGATGGGGCCTTGAGCAACCTGGTTCAGTGCCAGGTGCCCCTGCTCATGGTAGGGCATGTTGGGACTAGATAATCTTTAAAGTCCCTTCCAATCCTCATGATTCTACGATAAAACTGTATCTACACTGCTGAGAAGAGGCAGGACTGCTACATCCCAGCAGAACAGAGGGTAAACGCTCACGTTCAATAAATCTCCCTGTCTGTGATGTTGGCAGGTTCCAGGCAATGCCAAGCACATAAACCGCTTTAGAAATTAACATTCTCACTTTTGTTTAATAACTGTGACAGGGAAGAGAGGAAGAAGAGATATTTGTAATTAAAGATGGATACAAGAAATACAGGATTTGGAGGAAATACTGTATTAGAGTTGGCTTTCAAAGGGTCTAATTCCCCAGGATGATTTAACTAACTCTGCCAGCTAGCTGTATGCCAGATGAAGACACCAGATATCTTTTCAGTGCTTCTTTAAGACAGAAGGAAGGAGAATCAAGGAATAAAAAAATTTACTTCATGCTATGCCATGTGGATTCTTGTCCTGATCACCAAGGCAAAGCTTTCCCCAATCCATCTAACTATTGTGTTATATCCGCAGTTCGAATATAATGACTCTAAGATTTTTCCTGGTTGAGGCTTTATAAATGTCAAGGGCAAAAATGAATGCTGCAGAAAGCAAGTCCAACAGTTTGATGCCATACACAGGTTGAAAGGTGCTGCTTTCTGAGGATATTCTGGAATAAAAACAGCAGCAGTGTTGGTGCTACAAAGAAAAACCATCTGCACACATTCTCCAGAGAACTGGTCCTTTCAGCTAACTATTGGAAACAGAAGGAACTTTTATGCATCAATCTATTCAAACAAACTTGAAGGACTAGATATGAGACAGTGTCAGCTGAGCTACAACAAGCAGTGCACAGCAAAGAAATGCCCCACTTTCCTAGGAAGAACAGCACAGGGGTGTGCAAGAAGGCAACAGGATCTGCCTGGAGGCAGAGCTGTCTGATGTACTCTGCTCATGCTCACACAACTTCTCATGTTCTCACAAGGGTCCTGTTCTTGACCCTTCTTGAGGTACCTCATATCCACCATCATCATCAACAATTGGGAAAAAAACCCCAAACCCTCTAGCAGAAGTGGACTGAGATGCTATAGACTGCACTGGAGCACATGTACAATGCTGACACAAAAAGGCAAATGCAAATCTGGGACATGTGGATGTGGTTCATCAGACACAGAGGTGACAATTCAGGAAATTAGGTTCAGCAGAAATCAACAACATGGATAAACAGAGTATATGAGGAGAGAATACAGAGCAATAGGACTGAGTTAGTTTCAAACAGAGAGGCATACTGAGATTATGGGAAATACTGTCATAAACACCTCAGTGATTAATTGTTTTCTGAGTATCTCTATACAAGAAATCAGCAATGCTAGCAAAGAAGATTTCTGTAAGGTGCAGGAAAAATCTGTTTATAAGGAGAGTTAAGTGCTGAAACAGCTGGGGAAGTTAAAAAATCTTCATGATCAGAGATTTTTAAGGAAAAATGCTGTACTATTTAGACTCCTTCTGCTTGGACTTCTTCTTCCAGTGTCAATTCAAGAGATGCAGTGATATCCCAGATTTCTCTTGATTCTTTCTTTTCACTATTTCTTTAGTTATAGGCAGAGAAAAAAGCTATGATCATATTGCAACTATTATATTACACATACAAATGTATGAATATGAATACAGAAGGAGAACACATGCACATTATTTCTTTTTCACATTTCATGAAGCCAAAGATATTTCCACAACTTCCAGTCTGACTCCTAGTTTTTAACACTGAGAGAATAACCACACTGGAATAAAAAAAAAAAAAAATTGAAGAAAAACAACACTAAATGCTCAACCTTGTTTTTTTTTTTTAAATATGTAAAGATACATGAAACAAAGACATATACACTATTCAGTATGTGTAGTATTTTTATGTCTATATATTTCAAATCTGAGTAACACAATAATGTGCTTTTATAAATTCTCAAAGACATCTCAAAGAACTGGCTATATACAATGTAACTCAATCATATTGCTTGAAATAGACTACTTTATAGAAAATAAAATATTTATCACAAGATGAAGCACTGGGAGCCAGTGAAGGTACCAAAAATAGGAACCTAACACATCAATTTTCATTCTGAATTGTGTACAGCAGCTCACAGATGTTTTCTGCATTACAGGCCTTAAGTTGCATATGACTAGAAAACAGATGTGCTACATGTTAAAAAAACTAAATCCAGCACTTCGTGCTATTTGGAAATCTCAGACACTGGGCTTCAGCATACTGAAAAGACACTAGAAATTATGTAGATATGAAGAGAATTACAGTGTAGTTGGGATTGGGAGGGACCTCTGGAGATTATCTAATCCAACCCTCAGGTTCATCTGGAGCAGGTTGCACAGAATCACATATCTAAGTGGGGTGTGAATCTCCAGTCAAGGAGATTCCACAGTCTCCCTAAGCAGTCTGCTCCAGTGCTCTGTCATCCTCAAAATAAAGAAGTTTTCCCTCACATTTGGATGAAACATCTTGTGTTTCACTTTGTGCCTGCAGTTTTTCATGTTACTGGGTACCACTGAAAAGGGTCTTGGCCCCTCATCTTGACACCCACCTTGAAAATATTTGTATGCATCAGTGAGAACCCCTCTGGGTCATCTCTTCTCAAAGCTGAACAGTCTTCAGCCTTTCCTCATAAGAGAGACACTCCAGTCACCTTATCATCTTTGTTGTCTTTCGCCAGCCCTTCTCCACTAGTTCCTTGTTTCTCTTGAACTGGGAAGCCCAGAACTGGACACAGCACTCCAGGTGAGGCCTCACCAGGACTGAGCAGAGGGGCAGGATCCCCTCCCTCAATCTGCTGGCAATGCTCTGCCTAATACACCCTGGGATACCACTGGCCTTCCTGGCCACAAGGACACACTGCTGGCTCATGGACAGCTTGACCAGGACCCCCAGGTCTTCTCCACAGAGCTTTCCCTCAGGTTAGCCCCCAGTCGGTAGTGGAGCATGGGGTTATTCTTCCCTAGGTGTAGGATCCTGTATTTGCCTTTGTTGAACTTAACTATGTTGCCCTCCACCTGACTCTCCAGCCTGTCCAGGTCTCACTGGATGGCAGCACAGCACTCTGGGATATCAGCCACTTTCCCAGTTTTTAACATCAGTGAACTTGCTGAGGCTGCACTCTGTCCCCTCCTCCAGACTGAACATGATTGGATCCAGACCTGATCGCTGGAGAACGTCACTAGCTACAGGTCCCCAGACAGACTCTACATCACTGATCACCATCCTCTGAGCTGTGCCATTCAGCCAGTTCTCAATTCACATCACCTCCACTCATCCAGCCCACATTTCCTGAGCTTATCTACAAGGTTATATAAGATGTATGAGGTTATAGAAGCACTATGATGACAGTTGCATTTCCTCCCTGCACCTACACAAGCAGTTGGTTGAGATGTCTTAAATTTCCTGTGTGTTTGTTTCCTGGACCTGACCAATAGTGTGGGGCATTTAGAAATTGCCAGGCAATTGCTTTCCCTTCAGGAACATCACAGTCTCTTCCCTCCTTTCCTACAGAACTGGATATTCAGAAAATGGAAGAAACATTTCCAATTTACAAACTGATTATTTAGGGTCTGGTGTGGTGATGTATACTTGAATGCCGTAGTGTCACTTGAGACACACCAGAGTATCTGACAAATCCCTGAAGAGCTGGTTTATTTCACAAGACCTCTATGAGACCCATTTACTTCTAGAGGCTGCTGGACACTCTCGATATTTCAGACACTGCTGGATGTTCAAGCATGAGCAAATCAATCAAGCCCAAGGACACTTGAAATGTTCAAACAGCCTGAAATGTTCAAACCATAGGAGAAAATGCTGACAGAAATAGCTCTGTACCTCCTTCTTAAATCTTCTGATGGAGTGGGAAGAGACATGAACAGGGGTCAGGGATAGTGGAAGCACGTTGGCATTGCTTGGCTCCAGGGACAAACAGCACAGAGTCTTCTACTTTGGGTAGAAGTACAGAGTCTGAATGGCAAAACACAACATAACATGGCCCTCCTCCTGTGAAGCCTCTTGAGAATAATAATATGATCACTTTTTTCTTATTATTATAAATAGATTGTTACACAGCCCTGACTTCTCTGACCTCCATAGAAGTATTAGAAGTATTACTCCACTAGGACAATAATAATACAGTTGTAAATTATATTAATTCTACATACAGTGTGAAAAATTGTGGATAACAAAAAAGGTTAATCCCTGTTTAATCTTCAGTTGCTGTGCTAGTGTAGTATAAATCTGATGGTAAATGGGGTGGCAGGAGAGCAGAATAAAGTGCTCATGTAAAAGTGGTCATCAGAAAGTTCACCTCTTACTTTGCTTTAGCACTATATTATCTCACAAAAGGCTAGTGAATTAACAATAATTGGAAAATAAGTACCAAAAAGAATAGCATTTTTCTGCCCTTTCTAGTATGTTCACTTCAGATGCAAGAGCATTGGGAAAGATAGAAATACTGCAGCTGAATTGCACAAACCATTTGTTTTCAGTACAGAAAAAGCCTCTTCAAAGGGTGGCTAAAATACCCAAAGGACTTATTTTCTATACATCCAAACAACCCTTAGATTTCTCTGACCATAGCACTGCAACACCAGGCAAGGCAGACACTGAAAACAAGTATTTATTCTCTGCATGGTATTTTTTTGTTTCTCCCTGCTGCTGATATTATTCTTTTGACACCAGACACTGCAAAATTTGACATTTCAAATGTATGGCACCGTCACAATGATACATGAGGAAATATTTACAGAGCCTGGCACGAGAAGCAAAATTAATACTGAAAAGCAATTTACTTGCTTAGTTTGGCTGCCATTTCTCAGTTTGCAGGGTAAATATTCAGCTTAACAGTTAAACTTGGGAACACAAATAATTGATAGTTTTCAAGCAAGGACAGTAGATATTTACTGCCTACCTGTTCAACTACCTGTTTTCTCCAGCACAAATGTTATTTTGCTGCAGGCATGTCTGGCTATATGACCAAATGTGTCTAAAAATACACTGTGAATTCATTATGTTCTTTATGTAAAGAAATTATCCTTAAGATTTCAAGGAGAAAATGGTGCATAAACACAAACAACAAAATAACCCATGGAGGTCATTTAAGGGATTTTTTTAATGGAAAATTAATAAAGTAGTGCTCTCTGCCCAAAGTATTTGTTCTTTTTTTGAACAATTTAAAAAACAATTTTTGAAATATAATCAAGAAAGACACTGAATGTTTCTGCTAGGCTGCCTTGCCCCTCCACCCTCCCCACTCCCGTGGGCAGCATTCATTCAAGACACATCCTCACGCTTGGTTTGCCTTAAGCTCAATCATCTTAAAAGAGTTTTTCTGAAGGTCAAAAAGAAAAAAAAATGTATCCACATTAAGGGAAGAGGAATAATATGAGTGTGAGTGCCAAGAAAGAATCAAAGAGAAACCAATCATGTCCTGGGTAGCAGAAAGAAGACAGGAAAAGAAAAAGCTTCCCTCTCCAAACTCCAACACTACAAACAATCATTTTTCATAATATAAATCAGCAGAATATATTATGTAAAAAATATAAAACCACCAGTAATATGTCCAGTGATCTCATCACAGCTAATATTCATGCATAGAATATTTTGGTCTACATTTTCAAGTGGGTAGCTAAAATGGACAGCTGCATTGCAAAGAACTAAAACCAAACAAGTCTTTCACAGATCATTATTTATGGGGGACAAGAGAAAAGCTAGATTCTTACAGCCTTGAGCACTGCTAAGTTAACTTTCTGCAGATGATAATAGTCTGTAACCTCCACAGAGTGTGGCTGACTCAGCACTATTACAACACATACAATGTCTTACTACAATCACAGCTAGGACACTGAGATGTTTAGAAGGTTATCAGCTAGGATCTTCCTAATGTAAGATAGAGTCCCCATATAGCTCCTGCCTTCTGGATCTAGAATCCCATTTGTTCAAAGTTTTTAATCTTTATACTTGGTTGTAAAAAGATCTTGGTTGAGAAGCTTTTAGTCATGAGTAATTCTGAATGCAGATTTTTGAAGGAGGTCAGAGAACAAGGACTGAATAATCTGCTCCTATTTGTTTCATACTCAATCCCAAATTAACAAAATCCTGATGTAATTTCTGGGTTAGTTCTAATTTATATTACACTTCACTACATTTAGATTTTCCTTAGCTAGAAAGACAAATTCAACAAACACTGGTATAAACAATTTTTGTCATTCTCTCACCACTCAGATTTGCCATCAAACATCAAGCTGGGTTTTAAAATATTAATGATAAACAATCTTTCATTTAAATCATGTCTTTTAATGTCTTTTAGTAAGTTCTGTAATGGTTTCATTTTTATTTTTAGTAACTTAATAAAAAGCTTATTAACTGACCAATTCATTGTAAAATCACAATAATATAATTTATTTCTAAAGTAGAACATAGAAGCAGTGTAAATCTCAGCCACAAGTTGTCATTAAGCCCTGACCCTGAAAATGAAACCACATAGAGAAAAACTGGTTTTAGATAAAGAAGAAAAAATATAAAGTCAGCTGTTCAGAGAGGAACAAAGCTACTTCCTAAGGTCCTGTGTTGAAGGGCCTTTTGTGAAGACTCCACATGGAGCATTTTTCTTCCTGTAGAAGGAATGATCAATAAATATCAATTTTCTTTAAGAAAAATTCTCTGTCTATAAGCAATTTCTCACCAAGCTGACAACCCCTTTTTCTAGAGTCCTAAAGCAGAGCTATTAGACTGCATTTTGGTGAGAGCTATGTCCTTCAGGAACACTTACAAAGTCAAGTGATGTCTCACCTACAAATTGCATCTCTAGGACTGTCACTGCAGGGACTTAAATTGGTAATAAAGGCTAACATGTCCAGTTAGATCCTGCAGCTTGGATGGCTCCCATGAGCTCCTACCCCAAGCCTTTACTGAGATGATACATCAAGACCTTATCTGTTCTCTTCTTAACTCAGATTACTTCCACATCAGCTTGTTAGCAGGTAAGATTCCAGCTCAGAGTATGAGACTGACATGTCTTTTGAGATAATCAAGATGAGCAGATGAAGAAATATTTTATGTATTTATGCTTATTTTTGGCAGGTTGACAGTATTTGGTACTGAAAAATGGGAGTGTTGTAGGAGGGAAAAATAAGGTCTGATTGCCTTTGCTTTTAAAACCCTACACTGTCCCGTGGGACTTCATCAGGGCTGTGATTCATCAGACTAAAAAGACTATCCCAGATAAATAAGACTAATAAGTAATAATGCCAATTATGCAACTGTCTGGGCCAAATGATGAGACTGAAACAATTACACTGTTTTACATAATTGTAGAAGAAAACCCTTTATAAATGCTGTCACTGGATGTGTGACACAGTCCACATCACAGTCCTGTCCAGAGCCAAGCAGCACAGTGCCAGTCACGCTGCCAAACAGCAAAGTCAGTCACAGACATACACCACTAAGAGCTACATTGGAGAGTGCTGGAACTACAGAGAAAGACATTGAAAGAGGAATCTTCTCAAGACAGGGAGAGGGTAAGACTGGGAGAGAGGGAGGACGTCGACCAAGTTAGTGTTTGACTACATGGCAAATCCTAAAAAAATTGTCAGAACTCAAAGGTATGTTTTTGATACAAAATTGCTTGGTGTAAATGATTGTATTCTGCTGTGGGATAGATCAATCTGGACATAGAAAGCAAAACCAGCAGTCAGCAACAGAGGAAATTAGCTGTGTGTACGTTGCAAGAATTCTGAAGCTGTTAGACATTACGTGCCTCCATTCTGAATATGATGGGAAAACTCTCTAGCATCCAAGGTAATATCAAGGGCCTACTGTGTCATGAGTTTTACAGCCAATCACTTCCTTAAAGCAATGCAAAATAACTGCCTAAGTGAATATAGACAAAGCTGTGCACTTGGAATTGTAACAATTAATAGCTTGCATGATAATCTGAAAGAATAATAAACTCTTTAACAACAGACTGATTTGTACAGCATAACTTGCTTAATGCTGTTAAAGCCAAGCTGCATGAAAAAAAAATAGATTTATGTATTCTCTCATATGAAAGATGTCAGAAAGTATTGGGGAAATAAAGCTATATTCATTCTTGCAGGAAGATGATTCACCATCCGCCCCTTGTAGTCACTGAAGTCAGACACATTCATTACCCGTTATGCTGAGGAGTTTTATTTCTCCCCTTTCAGTGAATAAGTGCTGAATTACCCATATCACTGAGCCATCTCACAAAATGTGGTGGCTGCTGCTCACCAAAATAATCATGAGAAGTTTATCTGTGAGGAACTCCAGACATTTAAATACATGGAAGCTGCCTCTGCTAATAACAGAGTATTACTCCATTCGGAGAGGGGTGTACACAAATTCTAAAAATCACTAGTTAATACTGCACACAAGTATAAATGCTCAGTGAATACTTGTGGCTTAAGACTCTTTCATAAGAAGCATTTAGCAATCTTCAGGAATAGGGTTGATGAAACTGTGAAAACACTAGTGAGAATTTATAATCTTCTCGACTCTAAGGCTCTCTTGTTCCATATGGATTGGATTTTTAATTGATAGCCAGAAGCCATTCCAAACATCCAATTTACTATTTTAATGTAAAATTTAATTTCACCTTTTTCTCTAGCTTCACATTACTTTTAATTTTCTCCTCTTATTCAATTTACTCCACAATAGCAAAATGCAACGATTAGGCTGGATTTTTACCAGTCTATATCTTCCAATCTAGCTTGATACTACCTATTTATTAATGTGTTCCTGTAATTAAATCTGCTTAAAATAGTAGTAATCACTTAAAATGCACTGCTGCTGTCACCTTAACGTATGCTTTACTGTGCCACACAAAGATCTGCTCATTAATGTATCTATAGAGCTTGAGAATAAATCAATTTTTATCACAAATAATTTTTATTGACAATAAACAAATCACACAGGTGTTATACAACTGTATGGAAGAATCCTCCAACTTACTATATATAAGTTTTTTCATATGTTTTTATTCACTGTTTATAAATGGAGTTAACTGCTCCGTTGTTTGCAGAAACAGGAACAATGAGGCAGGTTCAGTCACTCTATTAAAAAAAATGGCATAAGATCTAATTACTGGACCAAATTTAACCCATTTAGAATTTTCACTTATTGGATATGCAGCTGATTACTGTCTTATTTTTCAGCAAAATTTTTTATTAAATACATGCAGTTAAGCTCTTATAAACCTAGACAAGAAAGACCCATCAATTCAAAGCTTTTTCATTTGTCCCTCACATTCTGGACAATAATTTTAGATGTTTAAGTGACTTTTTTTCTGCTCTGCTTAAAACTGGAGCTTTACACACTAGTCCAAAGATGGTGGGGTCCCTGCCAGGAAGTGGTTTCAGACAGAGCTCAGTGGTAGCTCTCCAACCAAGCTTCAAGCAATGATTAAATCAGTTTGACTACTGTACAAGAAAGAAGTAGCTCGCATTTTCCTAAAGTTTTAATATGGCTGATTAATGTCAAAAAGCTAGAGTCATGCATTCAGTATTTTGAAAAGCATCAAAAAAAGTAAGCCCAGATACTGGATCAATTTTCTTGGTAACTCCAATAAGGATAGGCCAGAGAGGTAGGTCAGATCATCATAAAGCAAATCTCAGTCCAGGCTCAGTCCTGAGCATGCTGCAAATTAAGCTGTTTGCTTTGGCCTTCAGACATTTTTAGGCCAGGTATCAGAAATGCAGATTTCAGTCATTTATCAGTCTCTTGTATTGCACTTCATCAACTGAACTTCAACAATTCAAAAATAACTTAATCTTATTTCCACTCAGTCAGATTTTGTCATTCTTTATGTCAGAGAAACTGCTTGCCCAGTAAACGACCTCCACCTTCAAATGCACATCCTTCTCCTCATATCTCATGTTGGGTCTGAAGACAAAAAAAAATGTTAACAGTTGAATATAAGATCTCAGTTTTTGATTCACTGCTGCAATAAATACATAACAAGAACTGCAATAGCTAAATGTACTACTAAAAAAAAAAAAAAAAAAAAAAAAAAAAAAAAAGGCGCAAAGGAATTGACCTTGATTTCAAAGCTTTTCATCTTGTACTATTCTGATGAATAAAGATCTTGCATACTTTCAGAACACAGACTCAGATTAAGATTCCCAAAATTGTTTTGCAGATATGAAAGGAAACTGACTTCTAAGCAACTGCCTTTCGTTATTGGAAGTGAGGTGTTTGTTCACAGCATGCTGCCTCTGCCAAATCCAGCTGCAACCAATTTTACAGAGGAAAAACCTATGCATGAATTTCAGATAATTACAAGGGAGTAGCGGTTTTAATTCTGAACATTTTCAAAAAACCTAGAGTAGATAAAATTACCTAACAAAGGTCAAAACTAAAGAAATTATTCAAATCAAAGTGTGTTAAATATAATTATAAGTTTAGGTGGAACAAATGTGCAGTGTGACACAAGAATGATAATTACTCACTTTCCTGTTCCACAGTCTAGTTTTTCTACCTTCTAGGAGTCTGAGAGCAGATCTGATCTAGTAATGTCATTTTTCTCATCATTTCCCCAAAATCAGCTCTGATCTCCTCACAAAAAAGTTCAGAAAGGGTCTGTGGCTGAACCCAAACAGAGCCAACTCCAGTGAGAGCACACCTCTGTGCTCCCACCTGATCCATATAATCATTTCAAGAAATACCTGGCAGGTGCATGGTGACATAGCCATTCCAACTCAGCATCCTGAAACTATCCCTCTGCCACGGCCAGGGTGCACCAAACTCAGGAACTCTGAAGAATTTGGTTCAACAAGTCAGACAGGGTTTGTCAGGGCATTTCAAACCATTGATGGTTTTCACTCCAGAAACAAATTTTGAGCTTAATCAAGTTTCTGAGGAAAATAGACTCTATTTCAGCTAATGAACTTAATGGAACATTAACCTACAAAAAATTACTAAGAAAAGCCCTGTTTTTCTCTTCTTTTTCTTTTATTCCATAGTGTTGAGAATAAAAGTGTTTCTAACTGACTCGGTCTCAGAATAAATTCAGTACTTCAGCAAAACTCCTCAGAAATTAACTGTGGCGACAAAACCAGCATATATTGCATGTATTAAAATGCTACTGAACTTTCTGAGTGGAAAGGAAACATTTTAGGGTTCTCATTGGATCACATGCACCTTCACTGGAAAAGAAAAAAGAGAGAGAGAAAAAAATACTCTCTGTGAACTGCTGCTATCTACTGGAAATTAAACAGAACGGCATTTGGTTTATATATGTCTAGAGTAAGAATCCAACCAAGGAAAATAAAGCAGCATACTCCCTACCGCACTAGCCATAATATGTGCCTTACTGACTTGATAGACTAAGAAAATAGTTTCAGTTACTTGTGTGATTCTTCAGCTAGATTCATAGACTGATTTGTCTGAACTTCTAGGCTTTGTAGGATTTTTGAGTTTGTTTCTTTCTTAAATGGTCTCAGATGGTTTATTCCTACATATCACCTTCTCATCACTTCAATAAACAAGCTGTTATTTATCCTAGGTAGTACAGTTCTTCAGACTAGGAATATGCCTCTTCTTTTACCATACCCTGAACATTAAATGTTTCCAGCACATGGCTGAGGTGACACTTCAAGTAGCAAAAGATTCACTTCACCGTACTCCAGCTGTCACAAAGACCTGCACCAAGTTCAGTGTTACCATTGAGGCTTCCTCTCTGCAGTCAGTGGAGAAAGATGGACACCTCCAGAGCACAATTCATCTCTTCTGTTCCAGGAAAGATAAAGCATTCACTGGAAGTACCTTCCTTTCTTCCTTTAAGGCAATCAACCAGTCCAGAACTTATAGGTAACCCTCCAACACCTTCAGTTAAATGAGATAATTCCCACCCTGACTGCCTGAGACTGTACCTAATTACAAAGAAAAAATAACAGGGCATACTCCAGGATTTTGATTGCTGATCTGGAATCCTCCAGGACTTTGCTTGGTTTTCTGCAGAAATCAGAGCAACAAGATGAAAGGAGGAAGCAGCCTCGTGCGCTCGAGGGTCACAGCCTGACGAGGAGCCAGGATGCAGCCTCTGACAGCCCCTCAATAAGATTAGCAATGGCAGCTTACAGCTGTACAACCTTTCACTGCGGGAGGTGAGCCTGCTCAGCGTGCTGCAGTGCTGCAGAGAGAGCCCTGAGGCTCCTTGGAACAAGCCTGTCCAGAAGCAAGGCAGCTGCCTTGACCCAGCCCTGTGTATCAGCTTTTCATCATAGTTAATTAGCTACTTTAATTCAGCACATTATCCTTGTTATACGGGCTCTACACAGTTCAAAGACAGCTCGGTTATATCTTCATTTTAGAATTAGCCAGAATGCCTGGGAGCTCACACAGATTTAACTTGCTTATACTTTTAAAGGTGGCTCTGCAACTAAAGGATTGGAAACACATTTTCCCCACATGAAAATTTATTTTCTGGAGCATAGTTCAGGCTAAGGGAAGATAAGGGAGGACGCAAGTACAAGGACAAGCCCTGAACTACAGGGCTAGAGACAGTCTACTAAAACACAGTATTTCCATATAAGACTGTTCCCAGTGCTTAAAGGCTCAGATAAGCTTCTAAAGTAGAGATGGAAAAAAGTATATCTTCCTATTTCTTCTGAATTTTTAAATGCTAAAAATTTTACTCACATGTTACAACAAGGTATTATGTGAAAGTTTGTCTTTTTTCATCTACGTTTCAAGGAAGAGGTTTGGAGAGGATGGTCCAGTTGAGATCTCCAACAGTGACAGAGCCGCTGCCGGGAAGAGCTCCACACTTAGGTCTGGGGTAGCTGAGCCATGGGCTCAGAGTCACCAGAACTAGTCCCACCCTGCACAGCTTGATTTCTTCCAAAAACTGGTAAAAATAGTAAAATTACCTAGGGCCACATCTGGCAGTCAGTGAATTCACTGCACAGTGATGGTATATGTGCTGTATGTCTTTCCCACACATCATCTCTTCCTTTTTTGGGGTTTAGCCTGCATGTTTCTTGGGAAAAAAGACTTCTGGCTCACAACACACTGAAAGTCAACTGTGCAATGACTGTTTTGCTGGGTATATCTGGGGTAGAGCTAAATTTCTTCACCCCCCAGTGTGTGGGGGGACTATGTTAACAGTGATGATAACTCAGGGATGTTTTTGTTATTGCTGATCAATGCCAAGGTTTTTATGCCTCTCCCACTGCCCCAGCAGTGAGCAGGCTGCATAAGGAGCTGGGAGGGAAAATAGCTAGGACACTGACTCCAACTGACCAAATGGATATCCGATACCATATGACATCATGCTCAGCATAAAAAGCTGGGGGAAAGAAGAAGGAAACGGGGAGGGGTGGAGATGACATTCAGAGTTGTGGTGCTTGTCTTCCCAAGCCACTGCTATGTTCCATGGAGCCTTTCTTTCCTGGAGATGAATGAACACCTGCCTGCCTATGGGAAGCAGTGAATTAATTCATTGGTTTGCCTTTCTTGTGTGCACAGCTTTTGCTTTACCTGTTATGCTGTCTTTATCTCAGCCCACAGGATTTCTCACTTGTACCTTTTGATTCCCTCCCCCATCTCACCAGGGGTGACTGAGCCAAGAGGGTCACTCTGTGTTGGGATTTATTGCTGCCTGGGGTTAAACCATGACATTTTCAGGGTATTCATGAGCAGACATCAAAATGACATGGAACTTAACTTTGATATATATTTTTTCTCAGTTTCTGAGGGCAAGGAGCAGCTTAATACATCTACAGTATGTAAGGCCAAATGCTCTGCTTCCACAGTCATGTTCATGGTGTGAAGAAAT
This sequence comes from Regulus satrapa, assembly GCA_013396955.1. Classification (NCBI taxonomy): domain Eukaryota; kingdom Metazoa; phylum Chordata; class Aves; order Passeriformes; family Regulidae; genus Regulus; species Regulus satrapa. The sequence continues at coordinate 69,683 of VWZN01007605.1, forward strand.
GAGCTGTACATTCCTCCTTCTCATAATCCCCCAGGTAAAGGGAGCTCTCAGAAGAAACAGACCCTCAGCATCACCAGCATCATCAGAAAAGGCACTAAAAACAGTCATGGGGGCTGAGAGGAAAACTGTACTTCCTGGCAGTCTCCAACTAGTATAGAAGATATTGCAAACTCATAAAACACTCAGCTTCAAGCTTCATATTGCCCCATTACCAAGAATGGCAGATAAGCTATCCTCCTTTTTTTCTCTTCCACACAGCAGAAAAGAGTCCATACCAGAAAGATTTGATCATTTTTCCATTAGGAAGAATAACAAAATTTGCTAGAGGTAGATGTGGGCTTTTGATGGTTCACTGAAGTTATATCTGTGCAATAAAACCCCCTGACTTTGAATTCTGTACTCTAAAGGTGATTTGATATGACATGAAAAAGAAGCAATATTTTTCCATGGGTTTCTGAGCACAGGAATTCCGCATTCTGAAATCTTCCATTTTCACCATCACAATAAATATACCAGACCACTCACTGACATCCACTACTGAATATGCATAAGACTTCAACAAAGTTTGCCTTGCTGAAGCCTGATACACTATGTCAGTGAAATAAATACAAGGGCAGTTTATTCAGGACCTGTAAGGAAGGGTTCTGAGGTATAACAGCATGCTCTGACTCTAAGCACAAACAAAATGCACTCACTGAATAGAGTAGCCCTGTCTGCTAATACAGCCTTGGAAAGAGATGTCAGGCATGCTTTCACCTACACTCAAAGCTGAACCAAGTTGTCTAAAGGGACAACATACCCTTTCACATACCCACTCATCTAGAATGAAACACTTTCACCCTGGTACATGAGACTGAGGAAAAACCAAAAAATTAATTCCAACTCTTTTTTATCTTGTTTCTAATTTACAGATTTGCACACATTACTCTCTCTGTCTTGTTTAAAATGTCTAATGGAAAATGCCTTCAGAGTTGTTGACAGATCTTCATCTCATGGGACATAAGGAGATAAAGCTTGAGCTACAAATGAAAGTGCAATTAGAGTTAGTTACATCATGTTTTAATTTTTAGTCACCCCACAGTATCCATCAGTATAACACATAGTTTATATTGGAAAATAAACACCAAGGTATATGGGCTAAGAAATTATGTAAATAAAAAGAAGTAAAAAGAAGTATCAATACCTTTCTAAGCAGTTTGGGGGGTGTGGGGGGGGTGATTCCCCATGAGAAAGATAAATGTAGGTGTGTTTACTGTCTTCCAGAAGGATGCCCTGCTCTACACAGAGAGTTTGTCCAAATCAGATTCAACATACACAGTCCCTGAAGGAAATACTCGGCTGCACCAACTATAGCTCAAATTTTTTAAAATACAAATAAGATATATTGAGAAGACATATACAGTTTGTTATAGTCTCTTCCCTGTATAACTAAAATATTAGCAGATTTTTATTTGAAGTTCTTTTGCTGTTTGGATGGTTCTAATCCTCACTACCTTCACATGGCTCCTACTAATCACATATTGAAGAAAAACATGTATCAATTAATATTTCCTACAGAATAATATGAATCCTAGCTCCTCAATGTTCAGGAGAAATGCCTAAGAGCAAGTATTTTGTTTGTATACCACTTGGTTAAAAGTAAACATAATGCAACTACTCATAGGTGATGAGACAGCAAAAACAATCTCCAGCTCCCTTCTGAGTACTGTGGGAAGAAAGGGGATTCAAAATGAAAAATTAGTTTTAGGCTCTAAAATGAAGTTATGTGAAAGCCATCCAGACACAGTGTAAACACCACTGAATGTTAAGCCAGACAGATAATCTTCTTCTGCAGGGAAGAAAAAATAACTTTAAAATTAATGTTCAAGCATGGGATTAAGTAACTAAAATTACAGTCTAACTTCTGCTCCACCAACTCAAATCATAAGCAGCCCAATTCTACAAAGAATACCCCTTTCACACTGATTTCCAGTAAAGCAAACATTTGCAGGACTGCATCTTGGGTTGTTTTTCATACCATGATCACAGTCAGCATTGACTGGCAAAGAGACCAGACCACACCTGACTCCCAGCTGGGCTGTTCAGCTTGCTAGTAGTTTAGCAAGACAGAAACAGGGAAGTACTCACTGTCTCAAATTAATCGGTGGTTTCTGACAGCAGCTGCTGACTCCTTCCTCCTTTACAGATAATGGGACAAATTCCAAATTGAACAGGACTGAGAGCAGTTTTGCATGCAACCCTGGTGGGATCATGATGAAATCAAAGAAACAAACATAAGTGAATCCTTTATTGAGAGTGTGATAAATAGGAACCTCAGCCCAACCTCCAGACACATTGTGGTAGCAGAACTGATGTGGACCCAGAGCGCCCAGAACAGCCTGAAGAGCGATGCCGATATGTGAAAGTGTTTGTGCAGACCTGAAGAGAAGTCCTTTCTCCAAAGAGAGCCCAAGACAAAGCCAAATGTGCTCACTGTGCGGTGACTATCCAAGTGGCCTTGTACTAAACACCTTTCACAACCACTCAAGCCTTCTGAACTCTCTTTCTTTGCAGCTGCCCCTATATAGGGTACAAACATAGGCACACTCCTCTCAGGGTCCTTCTTACCTTGAATAACCTTCAGTCCGTGATCCTGGTTCAGGAAAAGATTTAATAACATATATCTATGCTCTTTTACACAAAGCTGGAAACATGTACTTAATTTTCTGACATAGTGGCATCTAAGTTATGTTTAAACACTCTGCAAAATAAGTTTATTCTAAAAGAAGAATGGAGAATGGATGAACTATCAACACACATCCTTTCTTTTAGCAGACAGGGAAGGAGGCTTGGGACCAGTCAAAATGTCTGTGGCAGAACTTGGTACTGGCACTAGCCTTACTGCTAGTAAGCTTTATAATTTTAACATGAAAACATTTTATCTATTAGAAGAGCAATTTTAGCATGCGACTGGATAGAAGAGTAGGCAATAAGGCCAAATGCAATACTCTAGCAATAGGGAAGCACGTCTCCATCACTGAAAAATGTGAAAGCAAATATAAATGTTTTACTATAGCATACCCATTTTATGTTTGGACCATTGATCAGACAGGAAAATAAAGCTATCAACAAAGACTGTAAAAATTCAAAAGTATCATTAGGGTCTGCAAAACATCACTAAAATATTACTAATTGAAAGTTTCTGAATTCTGATATCAAACATCTGTACTATTGTGCATCAAGAAAGTGAAACATTCTTATCCATGTGTCTCATGTGAGCAGAAGACCACATCAAAAGAAATAATTGACAAAACCTTCCAAGTACACAAATTAGTCCATGCATACTTTTATTATTATTTTATTATTTTTTATTCTTTGCAACCTGTTTCTCATGTTTATGACTTTAAAATAAATTGCTTCAAAACTTGACTTACTCCTTTTGCTTCAAGAAAAATGGATGAGAATGTGTCAATAAAAATTCCCTTGCATTTGTAAAATATATCTTTCCCTTCAGCTAGAACCCATAAAAGGACCTTTTCCTTATGTCAAATTTTGCCACAAAAATGTATTTCTGGCTCTGTTACTTTAATTTCTCTTCTCGCCTGCTTGACCAGTTCAAATTATACAACTGGCAAAACTGAGTCTTGTTAACTGAGTTGCAGCTTAGTTAGTTCAAAGGCAGCTGGGAACAATAGGTATCTTCCTGGACATGCCCAAAGAAGAGGAGAAACTGTCATACTTTGTTGGGAAAAGTCAGACAACAAAAGTTTTAGAATTAAAGCAGGCAGGAATAATGTTCCATTTTATCAGATGCATTCAACATTTTTAACCTGAATGGCAGAGTTGCAAGCTCAGTATTTCTCCTTTGCTGCCTGCCAAGCAAGTCAGACCTTTAGCCCTTTCTTTTTACTTCAGTCTTCTTAATGAATGACAACACAACATAAAATCCCTGATTCAGTTCTGAGCCTGTTTACAATCCATCAGTCTAAGAAAGAGAGTAGATCCTGAGATTTTTGTTAATAAATTAAACTCAAAATAAGCCCATCCTCATCTTTAATATACAGACATTAGCAGAGAGGCATCATTTTCCCAGGATAAATACAACTGAAGGTTTTTTAAATAACTGGTGAAGCTACAATGAGCTTCTACATTATATACCATCAAGTCTAAACATCTATGTTGACATCCATATTAAAACTTCCAGCTTCTAAAATCACAGTTAATCACTCATTTTTACCTCCAAAGAGTCAGTAGATGCCTAACACAAAATTCAGTTGCTTTGAAGACACAGGTCAGAGGCCTTACTCAGGTAAGGGGATTTCCTAGCAAGCGAGGTGAAAAACAATTTTGAGCTTAACTTAATTTCCAACAAAACTTCATTACATGCAAAGATTTTCAGAATGAAGGATTTGTACTTTGGTGCTTGGAAGTATGTCTTAGATTTGTTTCCCATGTCAGAGAACAGATAAAGAATGGCAAGTGGCCAATTATGTTGTGCTGACCTCAGAAAGAGAGACAACTATGTTTAAGTATTTGTTTCAGGCCAAGGAAAGCAGAGATTCAGACTTTTATTTACCATGATGTAGTTTTAGTGTCCTAAATACCCAAATAGTTTCTGTTCTATTATAAAGGGCTTTCACCTTTGCATCCATTATTTTCTAGCAAATGTCAATATATCTGAAGTTTTATCTTTGTTCAATCAAGACCAACAAGAAAGGCTTATTTCAGATTACATTCTCTGCATTCAGAATCTTTGCAAACCCAGCTCATAGCTTCCTATACGACACTCACCTCTGCATAAATAATTCCATTGACTTCCACAGATTTGTGCCCAATTCCTTGAAGTCTGACTAAACAAGGATCCTAAAATGCTCTTGATCAGACCTCAGAGCTGTTCCCATTTATTATTTTGTACCACAAGCAATTGTTCTACCATCCAACATTAATTTTAAATCAATTTTTAAATTGATTTAAATTGTGGTTCACAGCACCACAACCAGCCAGTTACTAAGTATACCTGAGGTAGGTAAGGAGTGAAGAATACACACAAGAAACTCATCACCAATTCAGACAGATATAAAAAAAAAAAACAAAAAANAAAGAGAAATTTAATATCAGAGGTACAAAAAAAAAAAAAAAAACAAAACAAAAAAAACCTATCAGCAAGGGACTGCATGGATATATAAGAATGTGGACACATTATGTGAGTTAATTCTCTTGTATTTAATTACAAACAACTTTTAATAATTTCTTTTTATCCTATTGATTAATTGGGTGGAGTGAACAAGATGAAACATTTAAAATATTATAAGTCTGTGCACAGAGCCCATGATCTAGTCCATAAAAATCAGTGAATTCTTTTTTTTACTCTTCTTGACAGAATTATTCCAATGACAGACTCTAGCCAACACCCAGACTATCTGGTAAATTTTGTCTTGGCTAGGGTCCAGCTGTGGATTTTACTGGTAAAACTCTCCACATGGATTTTTCTCACCATCCTCCAGCCCATGAGAGCAGCCCCAGGCACAGGAGAGCAGATTGCATGGCAGACCAGACCTGACACACAGCTTCAGGCAGAGCAGGCCCTGATAAGAGCAGCCAGCAAGTCACCAAGAATGGACTGAGGAGCATCAATAAAAAAGAAGGGTTCAGAGTGACCAAAAACTGGGGTGGAAACTGTCACACTGTCCTCAAACCAGGCATTCTGAGAACGTGTTTGTTCTTATTACATTGTGTAATAAGGCCACTTACCTTGAATGAATCTCAACAACACATTGGGTATATGACATATTTATTAGATAATAAAAGTAACTCAAGAACAGTGGGAGAAACATGCTGAAGGAATATTCCTCATGATCAAGAGCAAGCCAATGGAAACAAAAGGGAGAGGCATGTGGCTCCTTTTATTTCAGCTTCCTCCCCTGAGAATTTAGTTTGGTCTTAGAAGCCATTGGGTCTTAGAAGAATTTGGATATTTATTATCCTTATTTGATAGATGCAAAGACATCTGGAGTTACAAATTCCTCTTATATACTGGGATTTCAATTTTGTGCCATGCAAGAATGTAGAAAAGCAAGTAAAAATTAAAGACTTTGGGATATCTAGTGTCTGTCAAAGCCTGAAATCTACTTCATTTGTACAGTAGATTGGTTGTGTTGCTTCTTTTAATTTAAGGGCAATAAAAGGTTTTATTTTAGAATGAATAACATACAAAGCTTTGGAGCTCTGCATCCAAACAAGGCTTTAGCATTGAAAGCATAAATTAATCTTTTATTATTGCTATTATTAATATCACTATTACTGTGATGTGATTTTCTTTCCCAAAACTTTGTTACCTGGGTGAGTTCTATCCTTATCTATCATTGGAATAATTTATCAGCCCCGGACCCATGGGAAAAGGAGAAGTTTTCTTTTCTTCTTCCTTGAATGTTATCTGCTCCAAGATAAAAACACCTGCTGTTTTCTATCAAATACTTCTGAATAGGAAATAATAACACCATATTTTATGTGGTATCTCTTTGAATTTCACCCAGTTATACTTTTCCATGGAATATACAATCAAGCATATACACAAGAGCAACAAAGCTAGAAATAAGGATCAAGCTAAGTCTGCTTTTCTAAGCAAAAAGAATAGTAAATGTAGAAATAGGTAATTTTACAGAGACTCCCCGCCCTATGGATCTGCAGACATTCCTGATAGGTGCTGGGAACCCTGCTGGGAGTTCCAGGCAGAGGCGGGGACTGCTGGTGTGATGAAATGCCCAGTCCACCCCACAGTGGGGGGATCTCAGCCCTGCAGCACCTGCACATGAGCCAGCCTTTGGGCTAACACAGCCTCAGGAGTGCTCACTGGCTGGGAAGCACTGGGATAACACTTGCCTTGCTGCACATATTAATGGTGGATTTGGTGTTCTTGGAGGTCTTTCCCAACCTTAATAATTATATGATTGTATGATAGCACAATGTCCATAACCCTCTGAGCAGGGAGAAGGATAAACAAACAGACGCTTAAGCAAACTAGAAAGGCCAGAGTGATTCAGCAGCTGAAGAAGAACTTTGACACATTCTGCATCCCAATTTGTCAGAAGAAACATGCTGGACTGTGCTGAGGATGCAGACCTGTGCCTCTGCATGCACCCTGTTTTCGTCACCATGCGCAGGCACACCCTGGTACCCTACAAACCTTTGCTGGTACTAAGAGTTCCTGTGCCTGACATACTAATTCCGCAGTGTTCTTGAACAGATGTGTTTATTCCAGAAAAACTGCAATTTTGCAGAGAATGCTGAAAGCATCCCATAATTTTCTCATTACAAACCATACCCTCAACAAGAGCACTTTGATAGCAGAGATCAGAACAACCACACTAGCACATCAATACCAGCACTACGTCTGGCCTGAAGTCCAGCACATCCATACCAGCACTACGTCTGGCCTGAAGTCCTGCACCCTGACCCCTCTTTCCTCTTCAGCTTTTACCTGACTGAATTACCACCTTTCACTTTCTCTTACAGCTTTTTCCTTCAGTCTTGATCACCAATTTTCCTGCTGCACAAAGGATGCTGAGGCAGGGTAATGTGCACAAAGATTTATTAGCAGGATCCACTGCTGATGACACACATCAACTCTAATAGAAAAAGTAATCTTGAGGGAAAAAAACAAAAGCAAAAGCAGAGAAGGGCAGAGAAAAGAGAACAGGAGAGAGGAAAATGCAGAGAGGGAGAGAAAAGGCCAGTCAGTAAGGGCAGCTGTGGAGTCCCAGATGAGCCTCATCCTCTGGACAGTGTCTCCAGTAACAGTGGAGGAGGAAGACTTTTCCTCTCATCCTAAATGTTTCATTGAAACACACTCAAATGCCATATGGACTGCTACTGCTTATGATGGTGTTAGCACAAACCAGAATAAAGTAATATGATGCAAGTACTGTACATCTACTGATTTTTAAGCTTTTTTCCACTTATATATTTGGATAATGTTTATTGAGAATTTGGATGACAATTATCTACTTGTTACACAAAGTGTTTGGTTTCTCTAATATAAGTTAAAGTATTCATATTTTAGTGGTCTTAATTATCTCACAGTCTTTCTTAATGTAGCTCTCAACTCCTACTGAGGTAGCAATGCCAGAAGTACGCATCTGTCTGCAGATTAAAACAGAAGAGAGCTTTCTGATTTCCAAAGCCTGAAAGAATTTGTAGCATCCTATCCTTGAATTGAACTAGTAGGCTCACTACATTTCTAGTCATAACAGGTAGGGCAGGTTTATATACAAAGACAGACTTCAAACCAGCAGGGGTATCTCAGCAAGGAGGGCAAGGACTAAATGCACATAGTGAGTAAATTATCCTCTCATCTTCCAAAATTCTCCCTCTGGATGGCATTAATGACATGCATTAGTTGTATGCACCAACACAGAAAAAAATGAGGCGTGTTTCTGTGATCATTCAATTAATGATCACTTTATCAAGACAGAACAGGTAGACTATATAGGTTGGCAGCAGCTAGACAAATAAACCAAATCATCAAATAAACAATTTGTGAACTTCATTTCCAAGGATTTGGTCTAATCTCTCAATTCGGATGCTGTCCTCAGCATTACAGCAAGGTTATCTTGGTTTTAAAAGACGAAGATGTCTACTAAGGAAGGCAAGAGTCTTCCTTGGAATTAAAAATGTAAATCCCCTCCTTCCTAATTATTATTATTTTAAAATTACAAGGCTCTCAAACAAAAAAATATGAGGATAAGAGAAACAGTTCTTTATTAGCAAGGGAAAAATAACAAAACACAAACTACAACTTAATACTAATATTAAAATAAAATGCAGTTGGACAAAACAAATACTAAGAGTCAGTGTGCAACCTGACACCCTGTCAGTCAGGGTCTTGGTAGCAGTCTGATTAAATGGTGGCTGCAGTACTCCTGGAGTGACAGATGCAATTCTGTTGAAGCAGTGATCCTTAGAAGGGTGGAGTCCTCCTCCAAAAATCCAGTGGTGGTGTAGAAGGTCCTGGTATTCCTCTGGGGATTCAGTAGGGGAAAAAAAAAAAAGGTTGCCAATGGTTTTCTGAATCCCAGTTTTCATTCAGTTGGAAATGCCTGGCTCCTCCCCCTGCGTGGAGCGTTTCACAATGGGATAATGTAATTTTATCAGTCACTCAATGGCCCATTAAACAGAAGATATCTTCCTGGACAAAGGTGGGTGGTGGAAGAGATAAGAACACTGCCCCTCCTGAGCTCAACAGATGGTGATAGAATGCAGACCCTTGGCCACGTCCTGCATTGCAACCCAGACATAGGTAAACTCACAAGTGTTTGTGATATGTGCAGCCCTGCAGAGCCATTAACCATGTTTCTCTGAATTAAGACAGGATTAAATTACAAGCATTCAAAGGTTAATAGGAGAACAAAAGAAGGCATAAAATTACTTAGAAAGTTCCAGAAAATGCACTGAATATCAAAGACCACAATCAAAGCAGTTATTTTCTAGCATAACATATGATTAGGTGACTAAACCCACCTAGCAACATTACAGGCTGCTAAATGTACTGGGAGGCCACCACTGAACCTGAAAGTGAAGATCCAGAGCAAGACAAGGCAGACAAGCATAAGGACTCCAGTCCCTGAAAAAATTGCAAGTGATTTATTGACATTGGGATGGGAGGGAAGAATTCCATGCATCAGCAGAGTGGGCCAGCCCACAGGGCACCATCCTGGGAACCATGACAGAGAGTGACAGGCAGTGGGGCTCCCAGGAAACCCACTCATTCCACGGATGAAGGGAAACAGGGGTCAGTGAAGTCCATTCCCTGGGAAGCACACCTGTGCTTATCTGGCGATCCAGCCGTGCAAAGCACATGCCACTCCCCAGGAACAGGGCCTGTCATCTGAGCTTCCCTTGATTCTTATGTAGATGTTGACTTTCAGCATTCCCTGACTCTTGTAGAAGATGGGTGACAATTCCAACACCAGATTGGAAATTAGGATGACCCTGTGTGTCCTGTGGGTTTCCTGTACTCTCAGATTAAATGTCCCAGGGCAAATGAATTCCAACACACACTGGGGATGCTCCATTCCCTAGGCTGCCAGTGGAGAGACGAAGGAAGACTTCATTAGGAAGACTAGACCCGTCATTCAATGCTGGTAGCTTTTCTTATGCTAATTTCAAGACATTTCCACCCTTACTTAGAATACTCAAAATTCATTTCCAATGTGATGATATTTGTAATTACTGATCTCCTTGTATTTTTTAAAACAATCCAAACTAAATCTGATAAAGCAGTACTCCAGCAAATGAAAATGTTTAACAGCTAGTATCTTTTTTTTTTCATGAAGAATATATGAACTTCATTTGGATAAAGAACAAAAAGAGGACAAAATACATAGGTCAGAAGAGTAATTTCAGAAAAAATGGTAACAAAAAGCAAGTCTTTCAGGTCCCAGAAAACCCCCTACACACAAAACCATTAGATCACACACTGTGACAATGGAGTAATTTGCTCTTTCATGTACCTATAAAATCTCAACTGTAAAAACGTTGAATATATAGTATACTGTTAACTCAGAAGATCACTTGTGTGACATGCTTTACACAAAGCTGTTATTCATTAAAACAATAATATAGAGAATGGGACAACAGATTTATATTCCAAGAGGCTGTAGCTGCAGTTACAGACAGGATGGACGATCATCCTGTACTCTAAATTTCACCATTTAAAAAGTCTGGTATAAACCAGAAAATATCACCTAGTTAGAAACTTTTATAAAAATTATTGAAAAAGAATAAACATAAAACCATTTCCAGCAAGCCTTCAGGTCCTACTGAGATGTGCACTAACCTTTGAAGAATCAATCTACGCATAGTCTTTGGACAAATTGTGCTAGTGCTTAAAACTAACAGACTCTTGCTAAAATTGTGTGATTTAAATTGTCCTGGGTTATCTTAAACTTTTCAGATGACCTCCTACTGCACAACACCACAGGAGTGAATTGGTTTAAAGCACATGAAATCCTCCAAGTATAAAGTTACTACCAGAGTCTTGTTTCTGACCCAGAAACTGAGACTGCCTTTTTGTTACAGAACAGATGGTAGCAGGAAATCAGCACTAAAGCATACATCTTACAATTGCCATTTAGCACTGTTTCTAGTTTCTAAATGTGGTTTTCCTCCAAATAAATGCAACCAAAGCATTGTCAGAATTGCATTTTTGTCTTCTCTTATATATTTCCAGGTTAAATATCTCAATATACCACCAAAATTACTTTTTCTTCTAAATCTCAGGCCCACAAATTCACTCTGGGGAACATGAAGTCAAGCTGGGTTTTTTCCATCTTAAATGTTACTACAAGAAATAAAGGCATCACAAGACAAATTTAACACACAGTTGTGCTTCTGTAAATTCCCTACTTTTAAATCAAGCTTTTCATTTTGAACACCACATCAGGTTAATTTAAATCTTAGATTATTCTCAAGGCAAATATTTAGGTTTTGGAATAGAGTTTGGAGGGCTAGAGGTTATAGGAGCACTGCTGATGCAGGGACTTGGGACCCTGATGCATATTGTCCTATGAAGGGTCTCTGCTAGTGGTCAGACCCACTCTGCACACTTGGATCTCTGAGCATGACTTGTTGCAATGTCTGCTAATTAGTCTTCAAACTACTTTGGCCCTCTGATTGCTGACACACAGAATCACATAATCAACTAGGTTAGAGATGACTTTTGAGATCATCAAGTCCAACCTAAGTGACCTAACAGCACCATGTCAACTAGACCATGGCACTAGGAGCCACGTCCAGTCCTTTCTTAAACACCTCCAGAGATGATGACTCCACCATCTCCCTGAGCAGCCCATTCCAATGCTCAATCACTCATTCTGTGGAAAACTTTTTCCTAATGTCCAAGCTACTCCCCCTGGGGTAGCTTAAGACTACGTCCTCTTGTCCTATTGGAGGTTGCCAGGGAGGATAAACTGATCCCCACGGGGTTACAAGCTCCTTTCACACAGTTGTAGAGAGTGATAAGGTCTCCCCTGAGCCTCCCTTTCTCCAGGCTGAAGACCTGCAGTTCCCTCAGCCGCTTCTCACAGGACTTGAGCTCCAGACCTTTCACCATCTTCATCATCCTTCTCTGAACATGCTACAGCACCTCAACATCCTCCCTAAATTTAGGGGCCCAGAACTAGACACAGGACTCAAGGTATGGCCTCACCAGTGCTGAGTATAGTGGAAGAATCACTTCTCTGGTCCTGCTGGCCACACTATTCCTGATACAGGCCAGGATGCCATTGGCCTTCTGGCAGGGGACAGATGCTAAGCAAAAGCAAGCAAAGCCATGCTTAACTCTCCTTCCTAAGTGAACACTCTACTCATGCTAAAAATTTACACAGTTCATTCACTATTCTCCTGCACTCCTCAGAGCTTGTGGAAAACTGCTTCAGCATTGGCTTGAGTTCAGTTAATTTGGCAAAATTAGTTTGGGATTAACTGCAAGGTCTGGCCCACATGGGCAACACAATCTAACCATTGCACTGAGTTGCAAAGATACATAAAAATAAAGAATAAAGTAGTTTCATGGGCAAGAGAAGGAAACTATTACCAGACCTGCCAATCTGGGACATTTCATTGAAACTAATTTCTAATCACTATCTCCAAATCTTTAGTAAACCCATTAGTTTTAGACCAGCTTTAAAACACTGCAGCACAAATTCCATAAAGCCCAGAAATTCTGTGAAATTACATTTTTAGTATTTGTGAAATGCTTCCTAATAAAGCAGACAGAGTCTTGACTGAAGTGAACCCGAGAGAAATCTGGTAGGTCTCCTTACATATTTGGATGCACAAAGCTCCACAGCAATATGGAAAACATTTCTGAAAAAGCTGATGACAAGCCATGTTTATTTACTAGTTTGGGTCTACAGGTTCAAATTGCCTCCGCTAACTTATTTGGAACTAATGCCATTATAAATATTTGTAAATGTCAGAAATTATCCTCTTGGTAGATTTTGTTTTATTTATCCTTCAGTGCTTTAAAAAGATACAAGACTGTCCTATTTAAAAGTACTTTTTCCAAGTACATGCAAATGCACCAAATTAAAGAGTTTCCTATTGTTTTCAAGTTCCTCAAATGGTGGCAAAAATCAACAACCTGATTCCAGAAAAGAAGCTTCAATATATTATCACTGCATTCACTTATGGAAAAAAATGCAATAACTAACTTTATACTGCAGAACTGGTAATGTTAAGGTTCTTACTTGTCTGTCAGAGAGCAGATATAATTAAATATGCAATACACAGTATACATTAAATATTTGCTGCAGTTTAGCCCCTCTACCCCAGACTTATCGAAAGAGAATGCTAAATATACCAGTAACACTTCTAGGAGAAAAGCCAAGTGCTTGTTTTGAAAAAAGAAATTCACCCCACTACTTCATCTCTAAAATCCCTTTCAGACAAATACTTAGAAAGGGAAAGATTATGCAAATTGATACAGAAATTACACAAAAAGTAGGCCAGGAAATAATGCAATAAAACTTGTCATAACCAACACCTACCATCATATAATGGATACAGCTTCAGTGCATATTATGCTCCATTTTTATTCCTGAGTTTTAGGTATTTGCTTGAAATACAAAGAAATAGGGGCCAGAGCGGTCTGAAGTCACTCAATCAAACCTTACTTTAAGTACTAAAAATTGGACAGTTCTTGTGAACTTACAGTCAGCATGACCCTTACTACTTAGAGAATGGAGCTATACACAAGGCATAACAATAGGAATTCATGTATTCAAAGTTTGTTCATTTTTCTGATTTTCCTTCCTTTACATTCTTAAAAAAAGCTAATAGTCCAGGATGCATATCACTGTAAATAGCTGATAGCACACTAAAATACAACATTCCCATTTTAATCCTAAAATAATGTGAACAATAATCTAAACAGCAGCATGTATTTTTCTGTCAGACCACTTAAAGAAAATCGGGTTTTACAAAAGCCAAAAGTGGCATTGGAACAAAGAAGCAAAAAAATCACTTTGAAAGAGCACACCTAGAAAAGCATTTCTATAATTTTCAATGGTCAAAAAATTACATTAATATTTGGATTTATCAGCTAAGGACTAATTTTGGTGATAACACTAGAACCTTTATTGAAATAGAGAGTCTCACTGTTTGGAAAGGTGGAATGAAGTAACAAACTGAGACAAATCAGGGGAAGTAACTTTGAAATTACATATTTGCCAAGACCATTGAATGTTCTATATAGAGAAAAAAAAACTAATAAAGCACCCACACTTCAACATATACTTCTTCCAAACTAGACATGGCTTGTGCAAATTTTAGCACTGACATACTTTATTGTGTTCATACTTTATTGTGTATGACAATACATAGTTCATGGTATTTCTATATCTATAAAATTTTCCCATTTGAAAATTCTGTTTACATTGGCAATACTCCTAATCTAGATAACCAGATGTTTAAAACAGTTCTTTGTGAATACAGTTAATTCCATTCCAAAATACAGATTAGGTTATGATAACAAAATAATTATTTTCCTGGTATAATACACATCTTCCTTGGAAGACATGAGGGGTTTACCAGAAAATCTTATAAAATGATAACAGAAAGCAATACTTATGACATCCAAAATGATAAATATGCAAGACACAAAATAAATTCTTTATTGTTGCCTTGTGAATGAATGAAAACATGAAGGTTTTTATATGCTGGATGAGTTCATAATATCTCCCTTACAATTTATCTGAACTTTTCCAGAGAAAAAAAACTACTGGCTTGGCCACATTTTATTACTTATAGCACAGATTAGAGAGAATCTTCCTTCCTTTTCAAGACATATTGCAGGTCTCTGTCAATGTCTCCTGAACACCTTTCTTTTGTGGGAGTCTTTATTTAAAAATGGCAAAGGTGACCCCATGTAGATAAGAGATGAGATGCAACAAAAAACCTTAAGCATCATTAGCTATGGAGATCACACTGTTTCAGGCAAACTATCAAAGATGAGCAAGCAGTTTTCTAGAATGCTCTAAGTATTCTCACCAAATATAAGGTGAATTAGTGATACATCTATGAGAAATGCATAATGCAGGATCAGCACAAATGCACTCCATGCATACCAACTCAAATTGCTTTCCTAATTCACAGAAGAGCACCTTCCTCATTTGTTTCTCTGAACAAGAATTGTTCCATACAGAAAATAACTGATATTAAGAACTTTCCTTGGGCTGCTGTAACATTCAACATATTATGTAAATGATGAAATTCATAACTTTTCTCCATCTAAAATGAAATTATATCTCTTATCTGTGATGTAGCAACAGGAAATCCTTTCCTGCAAGGAGATGATCCTAATCAGGTTAACTTGAATTTTGACATTGATTTGCATAGAAATAATATTGGGACTCTGACTACTTGTGCATGACACAGCAGTTATCTGCCTCCAAGACATTTCCTACATTGGTACAGATCTGTCACCTTGCATGACTCTCCCAGCTTCCAAATTGAGCTTCTTAAGTGGTCTAATTTTCCCATCACTGTTCCAAAGTCAGCAGCTATTACCCATAACTAATATAATATGACAACAATTCTCAATGTCTCACTCTTCAAACGCCCTTAGCAATTGTCATCACTCAATATTTAGAATTATGTATGCTGGGAAAATGTAGCTCATAAGTGTAGAGTCTGTTATGCACAGGTTCCTCTCAAACTTTCAGTCTCAAGTTTTTGGAGGTAATATGAGCCCTGTGGATGCAACTGCTTCTAAATAAATACATTTCAAAGCAATGTTTTCTTCTATGGGGAACAACCTTGAAAACATAATAAAAGGCATTTTGACCAAATTGCCTCCTGTTTGCCTGCTACCAATCACACTCAGTTCACATTAGTTAAGCCATCCAGTTTACCTGGATGCCAGCAACCCACTAGAGCTAATCCTGAGCTCTGCAATCAATTTTGCCAACACAGCTCTAGATTACAGAAGAGGAATATTGACAAATGATGAAGTATAATTACTGCTTGTGTTCCTCAAGGTGCATTATCCTATGGATTTGCTCTTTCTCTCCCAGAATTAAACTTTTCTTTTATGACAGCTGTTCTTCCATAGCAGAGTGAGTTAATATCCTAGCACTGGGCTCAAGTGCAAATACCCTGATTTTGTCACCCTTTCTCACATTAAAAGCACTTTGTCACCTTGACAAATACACTGAATCTACAAGCACTTTTAGAGCACTTTTAGACCTAAAAGGAGTCAGAGTGACAGAACCAAACCCTTCCTATTTAAAGGGGGGGCAATCTGTAGATACGAGCCACCATTGCCCATTTGCACTGCTCTGGCAGTACAAAAGGACCTTGAAATGGGTGCAAATGCAAGTGCCAGGTCAAAACCAGAGCTGTGCATACCACACGGTCATTAGCAAGGTACAGAGTGTGAACAATGGACTCAGGTGGTGTCCCTGTGCACAGCAGACAGACAAGTGACTAATGGGTGTGCATGGCTGAATAACAGAATAAAAGGAACCCTTTATCAGAGATTCAAATGTCCAGATGTAGATCCTTGCAGAGAAAGAGGGGACCAAGAATTCCTACAACAGCAGCAACTGCAACACTTAGACCACCAGTGGGAGTCACTGAGACCACAGGAGCTTTCCTAATGCTTTCTATTACAAACTTTCTAAAAGTCTATCATATGCATTGAGACACGACTGGGACCCAAAGAAGCATGGCTCAAAATTCAGCATGAGAAAGCTGTCATCGAAAAAAAGTAAGCACCACCTGAGAGAGCTCATTCTGAAGGAAATTAGCTCATGTTCTACCAATGATACACAAGATTACTTTAAAAGAGTCAAGCATGAGCAAAGCAAAGGCAAAAATGTAAAAGTGGCTTTGGGCAAAAAAAACATCTCCTAAAAAGATTGGCTTCACATCACCTGACTTCTCGGCACCTTAAAAAAGAAAGAGAGAAAAAGAGAGAAAGCATTAACAAAAGCAACATTTTCCCCTCCGCTCTGAAATCTTAACACTGTGATTTTGTCAGTCAGATGAGTGATCAACTTACCTTCCCTCCATCACCGAGTATTTGACAGCGTGTTATCAGTGCTAAAAAGCCTTGATGTCTCAGTCCATTACAGAGAGTTTCTGAGGGTAAAAGTGTTTTCAGCCAGCAGAAACACGTACAGAAGTGTCTAGAGAAATCTTTAAAGACTTTTGGAAAGTAAACCAGTCAATTTCTTGTACTTGACTGGTGTCAAGTTTTTACTGTCACAGTCCTTGAAAGCATCCTCTGTTCGCATGGAATCTAAAGACTAAAGGGTATTTAATTGTATCAAATGCAAACTTACATGTGTCAGCATATTTATTCTGCAAAAAACACTTTTTTTTGTCTTTTTTTTTCCAATGGAAATAATTGAATAGACTCAAACATATTGAAACAAATTAAGTAGAAACAGAAGACAGCTTTCTCAGAACCAATAGAAGATCACTTATTTAACAATGTTTTTCCTTTTTGTAATGTTAACCTAACAAAATGTCAGGTAAAATTTGCCCTGCTTTAGTTTTAAGGGTTAGAAAAGAAACAGAAAAGATAGCAGGCAAAAAGAGAACTATAATCTGAAATTTTTCAGATTATACTTAACTGAAAATGTAGTCAAAGATGATAGCAATTGCAGTCAAGAACAGGAGAGTTTTAAACTAAGCAAGCAGACAGCATTTGGAATTAAATGGAGATAAATTTAGAATGAGACTAGCAGCAAAAAAAAAAAAAAAAACACCCCAAACTCTCTAAAATCTCTATTTATTTTTTTCTGTTGAACAGGAAAATGCTAAGATAGACCAACATGGAGAAATAGATTAAAGAAAGCAATATACATTGCTAACAGTTAATATGGCCACGTATTTTTCATAGCAAAAAGGAAAAGTTTGTTCTGTAGGTGGGACTAGCTGGTCAAGATTCAAAACTTTGCCTATAAACACTTGTAGTCCATAATAGAAGCAGTTTCTGGTCTTTAGAAAAAAGTAATTTTTAAAAAAGTGGAGATACTGCAGGTGAGATATCTAGAGTGTTAAAGTAGAACAACAATGAACAAATCTAAAAGTTTTGGAAAATTGTCAAATTTTTCCCAGTGTGATTAAATTCAGTTAGTACTAATCTTTCATTAGAAACTCTTCTTTGAAAATAAATGATGCACAATTTATTACCCACTGTCCATTTTTTATTACTTTATAGGATAGATAATAAATTTATTGCCTTTTATTTTAGAAATCCTATTGAAAATTTAGAGCTAGCATATTATACCTTTCAGCCCTAACTCAGCTACAGGAAGACAGCAGTTTTGTCACCCAGGAGAAGTTATTGAATTATTGATTTGCTCTCAGTGTGGTTGATCCTATGTCTCAGTAAATAGCCCAGCATTCATCAGCAAATCACACAGCATGCTCTATTCTGCACCTACCACTACATTATCTCTTAGGGACACCCACTGAGATTCCTTTAGTCCTATTTGCAGCTTTTAAAACTCGGCATTCAGAGATTCTTTGAATCTTCCTTTCCTTTATGGGGATTCTCAAATTCAGATATGAGACTTAAAGGAAAGTTCAAGTACATTTGTGGAAAACCTGAGGGGAGATAACAGATTTTTTCAGCTGGGATGCCTCATCCTTTTCTTTAATCACGCTGACTTAAAATCACACATGACAATAGGGAGTTAACACAGAAAAATGTAGTCTTCTAATTTCACACAGCTTTGTGAGAGCATTATTCTTTCACTGTTGGAAAGCAGAAGGAAATAGTACCCATACCTATCACTCCTGAAGAGGTTGCTGAGATATGTGTAGAGATTCACACAATTGAGACTGATGCAGCAAATTGCAAAACAGTATCTCACTGAAAAAACATAATGAGCTATTTCAGGAAGCCAAAGTGGGAACAGACAGTGATTCAGTGCATTTATCTAAGCAATCACAATTCACACTTCAAGGCAATAGAAGCAGTAAAATAAGTATAATCAAAGAAACTCACTTGTCTAGGTACATTTAATAAATAAGGATGGATGTGATCCCAAAGAAAGAGTGCTGATCTCAAGGTTGGTCTTCACCAGCATATTTTCTTCCCTAAGTCCTGGTAGTGAACAGGCTATGTAATATTCTTTTCAGTACAGAAAATGTGATTTCTCTGCAACACAGAAAGTACATAGAGCTCTAGGGGTAGAGACAAAGATGGACCTTCACCCAGAAATCAATCATGTTACGGTTAGTTACCTCTTTCCTCATCAACAGCACTGGCTCTAGAACAAACATCTGGTCCACACACATGCATCTCTAACAAAACATGGCAATAATTTGTTTTTCAATTTCCCAAAACATTCAAATATATAACCAAGAGCACAGCTCAGAATAACCCTTCTCCTCTGTATTTTCCCTCTCAACATGAAAAATGAAGAAAAAAAAAAAGGCAGAAAAGAAAGCACAAGGGAGAGTTTGAAAGCAGCATCTGAAAAAATTCTCTCGGCTGATAGAAATGTGATAGTTAGGTTTCTAAGTCTGTAACACCCACTTCAAGAGATCTTGGTGCTAGTCTGGGCCTTTGAACACATACAGCACATACCTACCACTGTTGACCTGTAATTCAACACTGAATTCTTAAGTAACGTTTTTGGAGGGTGATAGAAAGTACTGTTTTTCCCATTTTATTGACTTCAAAGCTGAAACAGACACCTCAATAACTAATTTGAGGCTCCTGAAAGAAGTTATTACAGACAAGCTTTCACTGCAGGAAGTCAAGGAAAGTCCATGCTCTTAAGTAACAGATAATACTGCTTTCTGCCTTCAGAGTGAGTTTCATCACTAGCATTTTCAGCATGAATATTTAACATTCACTAAAATGTCACATTCTCCTCTTTTGCTTTTCTTTTTTTTTAACAGGAGGAGTATTCCACAGAATACATAATACATCTTCTGTTCATCTCTGCTCTTAATCTTGTAACTCTCATGGAAAAGTTTAACCCATATGTAATTTCCTACATGCATTTCCTCTCTGGTTAT
The DNA here is from genome assembly GCA_013396955.1 of Regulus satrapa. Lineage (NCBI taxonomy): Eukaryota > Metazoa > Chordata > Aves > Passeriformes > Regulidae > Regulus > Regulus satrapa. The sequence goes on from VWZN01007605.1 coordinate 89,705, forward strand.
ACAAACAAAACTGAGACCCAGCCATGGATGAATTGGAGTCCAACATTTATGTTCATGGAAACCTATGCAAAATAATCCAAAAATAATCTCAAGAAAAGGTTATTTCAGAAAAACCAAAGTCCTCTGAAAATGCTTTTGTTTAATACAGGCTGCTAGGGATATCCACTTTGAACATAAGTTTAGATGGCTAAACAAAGATAAGAAGAAGCCTTGTTCCTGAGTGGGTAGGAAAGACTCCACTGATGTGACAGTAGACCAGATGGCACAAGAGTCCAAACAACAAGTAAAAAGTCCAAGTAACAAAGTAACAAGTCCAAACAAGAGCAAAAACAACAAGTTTCCTGACCACTCTACATCGTTCACTTAACTTTTTCCTAAAAGGACTGTCTGTCATGCTAACTACAATATTCTTTCTGTAATGAATCCTAAACCATTGCTTATTCCTTGGTATCAGTTGGGTGCTATCACTCCAGGCA